>CM039520.1:1879468-1989418 GCA_022433055.1 Begonia peltatifolia
ACAGACAGCAGGGAGAGAGAAACAGAGACAGACAGAGACACAGATTCACAATCCCAAATCAAATATATCACGTTCCATTGAGTTTAGACTCCTTCTCTTCCCCTCCCCACTTGCCATGATCTCACCCTTTGTTCGCTCTCCTCCTCCTTCCAAATATATCTCTCTCTCTCTCTCTCTCTCTCTCTCTCTTCTGATAATCCTTCCTTTCCCACTTCAACTTTCAAACTCTTGGGACCATTTTCTTTCTGGCGGGTTTCCTTCATGGTGCCCCCACTTTGGTCATATCCCGGCTGGATCTGTTGTATTTCATGTGACTTTTAACGAGCTGCCCAGCTGCAATGGCGGACATCAGGGAAAGTTCCCCTGCCAGAACTGAACCACTAACGATGCTCGCCAAAAGCCTTGAATTAGAGCCTGGAGCCTCTTTATTCGCGCCCTTCACTCCCAGCAAATTCAAGCAAGCAGACTGTGACGCCAGCTGAGTTCCACCTCCTACAGTTCCCACCTGAGATGTTTTGTTTTTCTCCACGATATCAAATGGGAGCTCAAAAACCAGAAAATAATTTTAAATAATAAAAAACAAAGAACGTTTGATTAATTAACCTCGACGGAAGGCATCGTGACGGAGATATGGAGATCCTTCCCATTATTAACAGCTTCCATCATTGTAATGCAGTGCGAGCTCTCAATGTTTTGAGCTGGATCTTGGCCCGTGGCTATGAAGATTGCCGAGACTATGTTGCTGGCATGGGCGTTATACCCACCTAGAGATCCAGCAACGGCAGATCCAACAAGATTCTTGAGCATATTGAGCTCCACCAGAGCAGCAACGTCTGTTTTTAGTACCTTCTTGATCACCTCCTCCTTAATTATGGCTTCACACACGACTGATTTACCTCTCCCTTCTATCCAATTCACAGCTGCAGGCTTCTTATCCGAACAATAATTCCCTACCAAATAAACACTTCATCAACATCATACAGTTGTCAACGACTATTAAACATGATTTATTGTGATAAAATGCTTAATCAATTTCGCCTCCACCAGCTAAAATTATGCACGAGAGAACTAAATAGGAATCCATTTTTCTGCATCTCTCACTGAACTTGAAATGCCATAGTAAATCTAGAGTAGCCCTCAGATTTGGATAAAAATAGTACAAACCAGATATGCCTATAACTTCCATGTCTGGGAATTCATTTTGCAGGAAATCAAGAACGTTTTGGACTCCTTTGGACACCATATTCATTCCCATGGCATCGCCTGTGCTACACATGAATCGCATATAAAGATTCTTCCCAGCGATGGAGCAATGAATGTCCTGAAGCCTGGCAAATCTACTCGACCTGAATAAGGAAATGGGTAAAACAACTTAAAATCCACAAGCCGATTAGCAAAAGCAAAACGCAATATATCAAAGGCAAAAATAAAATATTAAAATTTCAGAATCAGTAGTCTACGAGATTCAGCCAAAAGATTCATTTTTCATTTTAATCTAATGGGTGGTTTCCGTTTCCCATCATTAGGATTGGGTGAACCGGTCGTCAACTTTTTCCGACCAGAAAAACAGAGAACATAGAAGAAAACGACATGCTGAATCTCTACCGCTAATAGGCAAAGTTAAAACAAAAATAGATTGCAAGTGTTAATCACCGATTGAAAACGACGGCCAGAGTATCGAAATTAGCGGGATCCTCCATGAAAAACTTCAACTCAGAGGCCCTCTTGGCAGTTCCAAACCTGACGACCGGCGCTCTGGTCATCCCGTCCCTCAACAAAATGCTGGTCGCACCACCAGATAAAGAAATCGCCTTGCAGCCTCTGTTGGTGCTCGCTACCAAACAACCCTCTGTTGTTGCCATTGGTACTGAATATTCGAACCCATCAAGCAACAACGGCCCCGCTATTCCCACTGGAATCTGAACATATCCGATCGGCATTTCACAGCACTGCCCCAAAATGGAGTCGTAATCAAACCCATCCAAAGGCAGGCCGTGGAGAGATCTTCCGGTCGTTCTCTGCAGCGCCTCCCGCCGTAGCGCAGCCGCCCTCTTGCAGTCCCCCAGTTTAGACTCAAGTGAATACGAGGGCACCGTACCATTGACCACAGATTTGACGACGCTCTCGTCTTCCTCCGATGACAGAGAAGACATAAGAGGTTCCGCTTCAAATGCAACGGGCGGTGAAGCAATGGCGGAAGCGCAAGGTGGGCGGCAATAATCGTCACTGGCCAGGAAATTACGTTCAGAATCATCGATGATGTCCCAAGCGTCAGGCGAAGACCTAGAAATGAAGGATTGGACAAAGTCAATGCCGAAGAATCCAAGGAGGTAGATGAAGGAAGCCATGAGGGAGACAATGGCGGCGATTTCCGGGAACGTAACGACATGGAGAGGCGTTGAATCACGGATCTTATCCCGCCACCGATGGAGGAGGTAGTAAGCCGCGGAGAAAAAGAGAGTGAAGAAAATTGTATTGGTGACATTAAGGGGAAGCGGGAGAGCGTCAGACGCCTTCGGAGTAGGTGAGGGCGACGGTCGATCAGAAGCAAGCAATGGATCATGGCGTCGGTGGGTTAAGGCTTTGTGGGGATCTCCACCGTGGTGGGAGGGAGTTGGCTGGGGAGGCTTGACAGAATGAGGGTCCATCGGATCAGATACCCACCCGGCAGACACAGAGAGAGAGAGAGCGAGAGAGAGAAGCTCCGGGAAGAAGCTATGAGGAGGTGATACCCCTAGTCAGTGTGTGGACAAATCAGCGACACAGGGTATCTCATTTATAATCATGGAAGCCTTAATATTTACTTTTATTTGCTACCCAGATACAAGAATAATGATTAATGTTGGGAGTGGCACTAATTAATTAATCCACTAATTGTTAGTGTTAGTGCTGGTGGTGGCTGTGTCAAAGTTGAGGCACGTGGGGTTTGGAAATGTACAAGAACAGAAATAATTGAGTTAACCAGGCTGTCTCTTGCAAAAGACAGAAACATGAGCCGTTGCCCAAGCGCCATTCAACACGTCGAATTCTACTCTGCTCTATTATTTATCTCGCGTGGCAGGTGCATTCCACTAACCATCCTCTGCTCGCTCATTCAGCTTGGCTTTATTTGACTTTTAATTTGTGCTCCAGAGTCAAAAGCAGCTCCTACAACTCCGAAGATGGAACTGATACAGCTTCTCCATTCCTGATTCTTCCTATTCTCTACACTCAACTCCCCCACTGGAGACTAGAGACCTTCTGGGTCCTTCTGATTTCATCTACAATGCTCAGAAATCTTTCCACATTTGCTTTTCGTTCAATGCCACACTCATTGCGCTTCACGAAGCGTCGAATGGCAGAAACACTACTGCTTTACGGCAAAAACAGAGACAGAAGGAACACATATTTATGTGCTACTGCTGTCCCACGTTATCAAGGTTAACCGGTAGGCTGATGGCTTGCTTTGAGCGCTGGATTGCTCAACTTGGATTTCTCCTTCAAAAGTCAAAACAATACTCATTCAATTCAATACGTCTTTCCTCAAAAACCCCACTCCATCAAAAGGTTACTACAGCTTTTTTTTTTTTTTATTTATTTAAAGAGCTCCTCCATAAAATTACACCATGGTCGATCGGGTACGGTCGTACAGTTCCCGGAAATAATAAGACAAACTACAAGCAAATGCGATTCACCAATGACGAAACAACCTCCATTGCCATATATTTAACTTCCTGAGAAAACGGTGCAGTTGCAGTCTAAAGGGGTGTCTGGCCACCAAATCCTGGCGTAGACATAGCAGAGAGAACCTCTGTCACAGAAGCCATGACACTCAAGGCTGCTTTCAGAACTTCTTGCGAACACCCTGGTTTTACAATTGTTCGTACCTGATGGCATGGGATGAAAAGTTAACGTGACAACAAACTAATCATTGAATTTTTGTTACAAGATCAAAGAAACCAACGATAAATTTATCATGAAGTTCATCGAAGCTAAAATTCTGGAGATTGCGATTATCAGACGTTAAGTTACCGTTCACATTGCAACTCATGAATTGGACGGGGATCATATAGAATCGACCAATAATTCATGAGTTAACCACTTGCTAAAGCAGAATTCGAACCTATGAATGTTCATAAAGCATATATGCAAAAATGTAAACAAAGTATTATTCTCACTTTATATCCCTATTCCTAGATAGGCCTCTTTCCATTTCAATCTACAATTCAAAATATATGCAATACTAAATTTAGAATCCACAAAACATTACCCACCTTGTCAAGATACTCTTGCAATAGCTTGATACGACCCATGTAATCCTGATCCTCTACACAAAGACTTACTGTCTTCGAATCAGCTCCAGGACCTTCAAACTGAAGCGGTCCTGGATTTCTGTAGAGATCGTCCATGAGAAATTTAGTAGCATTTTGCCTCAACAGGCTGCAACAAGGTAACACAACAAATCAGAAACATAATAACCAAGAAATGTTCCACTTTAGGTCTAAAATTTTTAAAATAATCATAAAAAGCTCCGACAAATGAGACCTACTCATATGCTTTGCCTTTCAAATCCACAGTTGCAGGATGAATGGCAGGTTTTCCAATTGATGAGGCACCTGGATTTTGGGACCAGCGCTTCACAGTCATCATTGCCTATGTTCCATCAAATGGATTCAACGGTTACCGAGAAAACAAGTATAGACTAAACAACAAAATGCTTTGGTTAACACTTAGATCCCCATTTGAAAGTCAGAACTTCCGAAATAAGGTTTTTAATGTGTAACCGAAAAAAATAAGAAGCCCTACAGCAATTGGAGCAGCACCACATCGCCACTTAGCCACAGGTTTCTTTAGGTTAGTAACTGTAGCCATATAACCGTTCAAACCAGCTGCTAAAATGTGGTAGCAAATGTGGCCAAGAACCTGCAACGTGTTTCAAGGTATCATTAACACTAAAAAATCA
Source organism: Begonia peltatifolia (assembly GCA_022433055.1). Taxonomy (NCBI): domain Eukaryota; kingdom Viridiplantae; phylum Streptophyta; class Magnoliopsida; order Cucurbitales; family Begoniaceae; genus Begonia; species Begonia peltatifolia. Next base: position 1,884,411 of record CM039520.1, read on the forward strand.
TATAAAAACCTAAATTTTTCATAGGCCAAAAAACCCTTAGCTTATACATACATAGGCATAATCACAGTCAAATTTGGAAGGTAAAGATCCTCGAGCCTGGTAGCCGAAAAAGTGGCAGATGGCATTGAACTTCTTCCCTGTGTAGGTCCCTTCTTTCTGTACACATCATTATGCTGGTCAGAAACTAAGGAAAATGAAAAAAGAAATCTCAGTCAGGCGAAACAACAATGAACTAAAACAACTTCCACAGTTATTAATTCAATGACAGAATATTAATGAAAACAATAAATCAATTATCTCTATCAGAATAAATTGCATATTTCCTTTGCCTTCCCAATGCTACAGGTTTTTCCATCAAACTTAAACCACCAGCTTTTATTTGTATTCTTGTGATAAAATAAAAAAACAGGGCAATGAGGCAGACTCACTAAGGTTGACCAAAGCTTTCTATTTCACGATATAATATCAAAGAATCTATCATACCAGGCGCTTGTTGATTTCAACCTCCACAAGATGAGCAAGTAGTTTTTCTGTCTCAATCTAAAAAAAATAAAGCCAATGGAAACTAAGCATTTGAAGAGACTAAATAGATAAATCAATATCAGCACATAAAACTCAGTACCTGGGATAATTGAGCAGAGTCATCTGATTCAGGGTAAAGTAGCAACTGTAACATAAAACGTAGTACCCATGTCACATGTTTTGAGTGAAATGAAAAAGAGGGAGTTTATTATAAATAATTTTAACATAAACAGCACCTGTTTCTTAATAAAAGGTGGCAAAAATTCAAACAAAGCAGAGGCCCACGGTGAAAGATGAGAAGAAATTTTCTCCACAGAAACACCTTCCCTTAGCAAGACATGAATTTCCTGCAAAGATTATCATGACTGTAAAATCGCCATCAAAAAAGTAAAAATAATGCACAAGATTGTTCTGCAATGTATCATGAAGATATGATTTTAATTTTTCACTAGATAAGCACCTTCAGAAGAGCATAGACTTCCGGAATATTTTCAATGAGCCCTTCTGGTAATAGGATGACACCATGGTACTTGTCTGATCAAAGTGTATTACGTGAGATATCTAGATATAAAACTTACTACTTATATAGAAAGAAAGAAGATAAATTATTTGAAACCTTGCTGGGCCCTGGCCTGCACTGCATCACATATCTGTTTTGTCAGGTCAAAAAGTGTGAGCTTTGATGCAGCCACCTCTTCACCAAGGATTACCTGAGTACATTGATTAAAATTTGAAGAAAATGGTGTGATCAAGGACAAAATGAAATAACATATTCTTGCGCAAACAATTAAGGCGGCAACAGTAAAGGAAAGCTGACCATATTAGGATGGGACTGAAGGGTGCACTCCAGAGCGACATGGCTGGCTTTCCGGCCCATTAATCGGATGAAATAGTAATACTGGAATGTAGAGTAATAGTTCTTAAGGATAAAATGATTTAGATAGTTTTTTGTAAATTAAAGTAATAAGTAGTCCGTCTTATATTTTTTAAGACAGCAAATTAAAAATGCCAATTTAATTTTGATATATTATAATACTGGAAAGTAGAATACTAGAACAATTTGAAAATAAAAGAATTTTTGAAAACTATAACAAAAGGTAGCCGGAGTTATACTTTTTAATGCAGTTAATGAGAAATCTTTTAATGAGAAGATAGATAGGACTACAATTTCAATATTTGTCCCATCCACACATTTTTGAGCAAATATAGAAGAGAACTGCAGGAAATAAGATCAAAACCTTTTCCGCGGAGAGTGCATCAGTGCAGACATTGCTAATGAGTTGGGAATTAACCTTCACAAAAAAAAAAATCAAATAAAAGAGAATTGTAATGCCACATTGAATTGCAAAAAGCAACAAAAAAGAACTCAGTTCCAATGTTTTAAGTGATAAAAAATTGATTAACATACACAATGGAAAAGACAAATACGAAATATAAAATGACAATTATAGATTATCAAATTACACAAAGCAAAGGCTTCACTAGAAAATTTTATAATTCAAGAAATAATCGTAGCAATACCTTCGAGATTGTATCAAAACCAACATTAGTTTCCACAAATTGGTTCTTTAGATCTCCATTTAATGTAACAGGAACCCCAACCACCTATAAATTCGATCAATTAAACAAACAGTATAAAAGAGGAAAAAATCAATTACTGTAAATGTATCAAGATGGAAGGTAAGGAATGGAACTAGAATAACCAATTGACTGTTACTTCTGTCTTTCAAAACCCTCTGGCATCACCAAACACCTTTATTCAACACCCATAAAAGGTCTAACTGACTCAAAAATTTGCAAAGCATGTGCTTGAATACTAAAACCACCCAAGTAAAAAGTAAGAATATTTGCAAATTATATATATTTAAATGAAAACGAACCTTTGTTTGACATTTAGCTTTTGCAAATGTTTCTGCAAGCTGAGCAGCATCAGTGTTGGATGTCACGCCTACAAAAAGTGAAACAGAAAGGATTTGACATACCATAATTTAAAATGGTGAATGGATGTGGTGTGGGTTGTATGAGCTTATATAGTTATATACTGAATGCCATTCTTTAAGCATCTGATTTACCTCCAATAATGACAAGGCCATCTAAGTTCAAGTCTTTGCATGTAGTTAATGCAGCATGAACTTGTTCAGTAGTTCGAATTTGGTCTTTTGTCCGTCCCAGCAAATCATAACCACCTTTTCAACCAAAACCACATTTCACAAGTTTCAAGATAAAATCAAGTGACAAGTAATCAACATAAAAATTAGTTGCACCGCTGCTTGCCTTGTTTTCTGAAAGTTGATAGAATATCATACATTTTAGAACCACAGATCATAAATTTTAGTACAAGATCAATTTGACACACTATCAACATAAAAATCAGTTGAATTCCCACTTGCCTTGATTTCTGTAAGTTGAAAGAATATCATCGGTTATCTCAAGTGTTTTCTGGGCAAATAAACCTTCCGATCCGCCTGCGGAACAAATAAAAAATTGACTCAAGAAACTGTCAATATATAAAAACTCATTAAAATATCAAGTAGCATAAGAACTAGCAAAGAGAGTGCAATGTCCATTAAGGCAAGATTTTCATGGTTGTTAGGCATAAAATCTTGGTTATTCGATTTGCCAACGATACCAAATTTAGCAGTAAAGTAGTGCAGGATAAAGATTATAAGGATCCTTTACATACTCCTCCTTTACAAAAATAAATATTCAGAAAGAATATAATTCATGGTATCAATCAAACCCCTCTTAGAAATACTTGAAACATATTGCGAGTCCATGAATCCAGTAATGTGATGGAGAAAAGAAGAAATTGAAAAAACAAAATAATTATTATTTGGTACTTATACAGCATATGCATAGGTGAACAATAAATTCAAAATTTATGTTTTTACTTAAAAATACAGTTTGTAGAAGAATAGATTGGAATTGACATTCCCTCCACAGGAAACAAAAAGTTCCTAAAATGCAACTGTCAAGTAAAAACAAGATGGCGATTCTTTAAAGAAACTATAAGGTGAAGTAAAAAAAGTTGCATTCAATGGCAAGACTTTCTTGTAAATTTTCTTTTAAACTAGATTATTGTGATAGGATCCGAACAACCACTAATTAACTGGGTAATCACTGACTTAAGAAACTGCTAAATTGACAACTATAATATATCTTTAATTGATAGAATAAATTAGTACAAAAAATGTAAAAACAAGCATCAAGGGCTTGCATTCTACCTAATTTCCTCCACCCACCTCTGATCTCAAATTTCATATCCTAATTATAGGTGGTTCCCCCTCATTCTATTTAATTTTCTATATCTCGACCGCACCCTAATAGAACACTACTATATTATATAATATGATTACCTCAAACAACCATTTTTTCTTCTTTGTTGCCTAATACTATTTTAATCTTTTCTCCTTGCATAAGTTAGCCACATGAGAGGTCTATCAATTGTAAGATTACCTTGAACAAATGCAAGCAACTTCATTAAGTAGGATAATAGTGAAATAGTCTTAACCGCTAAAAGGGAACTACAATTGCCTCCTGAAAAAGCTTTAGCAAAAGATCTACCACAACAAAAGCCAACTTAGTGAACAAACTACAGTTGAATTAATACTTAACTGCAATACTAAAGACTTCCAGCAATGAAAATAAAAACTGTATAATTGTTGAGAAGCACCCATCCAAAGTGATGATAAGTAGAGACATATGAAATTGATCAAGTAATCCAAACCAAGCAAATAAAAAAGTAATTAAACTGGAAGCTGAATAATAAAAAAAAAAGAAATGTCTTACCTAGAAATCCAAGTAATATGTTGTTGGGGTTGTGAGCTTTCAGAGCATTAAAAAGACCCCAAATGACATTGTGTCCTCCAGGAGATTGTCTCCCACAGAAAACTACACCTACCCTGGCAATCAGATTGAGAGAAAAAGGTTTCACTTCCAAAAGTTTCCTCTCTTATACACTGTCATTATCTTACATCAAGATAAAACATCAAGAGTGGATTCACATATACATATACATGTAATCACTCAAGTACGAAGATTAGAAAATAAGACGAGAAGTTAACATATGACATAGTTGTTCCAAAAGTACAAAAATTCTCTATCGTTCTTTTAAGTATAATGGTCATCCAAATATACAGCAAAAAACTTGATGGAACTCTTACAAGATGCATTGACATAGACAATGTGCTTATATGGAAAATTTAGATTGAAGATATTTAAAGAGGTCCACAAAAGATTTTCAAGTGCACACCTAATGGTTGGGTGCTCAGAGATTATATGAGCATCCGCAACTTTGGCAGTTGCCCGCAGAAAGTGAGCTAATTGTTGTCCGTAAGTATTTGGAAAGGACCGAATAATGGTGGGGGCATCAGTCGGGTCAAGAGCTGTGGTTGCATCACCAAATTCCACTCGCACTGTCGTTCCCTGCATATCAGTGCATTTCCAAACAGGAATTTAATAGACATTCCGCATAATTGAGTCCCTGAAATGTAAAATTTGCTTTTGCATCTGGACCTAATTCAACTAATAGAAATATAATCCAGTTTAGAAGCTGACCAGGCCTCTTACAAACAAAAGAAAACCTCCAAATACATGGAGGAAATAATAAGACCATCCAGCACGACGAAGTTGTCAAGCGATGGGGTATCGTCATTAGTTCTTAATTGCATGGAAAACGTTTTTTTCAAGATGTGCGATGTCCTTAACAAACACTAACAACGGAAAAAGACAGACTTGAAAGTGACAGTGTCGACAAAGAATGATTGCGGCATTCCTTATGCATGAAGCAGGTCAGCGTAGAGAAAACAGCGAAAGGGGGCGGATACAAAAAACGAGCATGATTAATCAAGATCCAGAAGAGGACGTGCACACGTAATTCTTCATGCCCTGTGAATCAACCAACATCCGCGTGTGGCAGAAGAGATGAAAAATGAAACAGCGCAATCGATGAAACAATAACAGAAGCGCCACAAAAAATGAGAGTTCGACGTTGTCAAATACAATCGCAGAGAAAAAAAAACAAAACAAAACAAAACACGAAAACAGAAGAAGAAGGAATGGGATCTGGGAGGAGGAGAGACCTGGAGGCAAGGAGGGAGCTCCGGTTGGTAGAGGGAACGAAGTTTCTGAAGATCGGAGAGCTCACGGGGATTGCCGTAATCGGAATCCATGAGACTGCAGTGCAGTTGGTGCGAAGAAAGTGGCAGCAGGGGGGGCTCGGTCGAAAATATCGTCTTTGTAGGAGTGGGGTAGGGGAAGAAAAAGCCGGCGATACCACAAACCGAAGAGCCACAGTTAGCTGACCTCCCCTCCCTGATGGAGAGCATGCAACGCAACCACCCTTTGCATCTCACGTTATTACGATTCTACCACTCCAATTGGGAGATACCAACTTACCTTGGCTCTGTACTTTTGGAATACGAAGATACATACCGCAGCTGGCTGGTTTTATTCTCTGCTAATTAACAAAAAAACAAAAAACTCTTAAACTTTAAGATTATTAATAAATTCGTCGTCAAATTATTTTTTATATCAAGATCATCCTTAAAATAAAACAACCATTGTCATCAAAATATCTATTAAAATTTGGTCATGCATGACCCCCGTCTTCGAAAAAGGGATGTCACTCTTTGTTTTTTTTCTTCTGAAACGAGATCTTGTTATAGAAAAATAGACTACTGCTCTTAGTCACTATCTCTAGAGCATAATTCACTCTCTATAACGAGCTCTTGGTCCAGAATTAGCATATACGTTGTCTCTAAAGCGGGAGCCAAATATCAAAGAACGGATATGCTCTATGAACAGTATATAAATAACGTGATCAAAACTTTCGTACGTACAATTTTTTCTCTCTATGCAAAATTTACCTTCCATTCGTTGTCATTTGGAGTGGGATCCCATTGACGAAGGACAAGATCACGCTCCAAAGTCAGTGCACTATGTTTTTTGAGTTGTTTTTAAGATATCTATTTAATTTCTACAAACGTGATCCTATCCACTACCTAATTAAATTTCATAGCATTGTAGTTCAACTTCCATTGCTTATTCTCTTCAATTCGAAGCCACAATTTATAAATCTTCATTCAAATGATATGACTTTGTTCTAGAAATCAAATTGGTAAAACTTCAAACATAAATTGAATAATAAGATTTCAAAATAATTCATAAAATTGATTTAGAATCATACGAAAACTTTATTCTTTTTCTTTTACAAAGGTGCTTAGTTTTATTAAGTCATAATTTTTAAATTACTTGTGCCGTTGAAACAGAAAAATAATATTATACAATTACAAAATAATAGAAAATAATTTCTAGTTTTAGAAGTATATTCATTTTTTTAAGATAAAACTCGATAAAAAAAAGGGTGGGATCCCACCTTTCGTCAGTGGAATCCTACTCCAAATGACATCAACGAGTAAAAGAAAAAATTTTTCTGAAAAGAAAAATTTTTATGAAAAGAAAAAATTACACGTATAAGAGATTTTAACCGCGTTACTTATATATCGTCCATGGAGCGGGAGCCCACTATTCGCCAGCGAACTCCCGCTCTAGGTGGGAGCCCGCTATAGAGAGTAGGAAACCATTATAGAGAGCGAGATCCTCTTTCAGAAACATGTCTAAAAATGAGAATCTACTCTTCGACAGTGAAATATTGCTATAGAAGAAAAAAAGAAGCAAAATCCTACTATCGAATACCAGACTCCCGCACGACCAAATTTTAATAGGCATTTTGATGCAAAAGAATGTTTTGGTAACATATCATAGATTAAAAATAATATTATTAACTGACATAATTTAAGAACAAATTTGTTAATGACTATAATTTAAAATTTTTGTTGTTAATTACTTTTCATGCTATAATTTTATATTTTCAGTCATTCATATTACTACAACATGAACTCAGAAATTATAGAGTAAAATTAGTCTTACCTTGATCCGGTTCAATCACACAAAAGTCGTGCAACATGCAGCTATTTCATTCATAAGACCGCGTTAATCCAAATGAACAAATAAAACCAGAACAGGTCAATCCAACTACATCAAGTAACCAAAAGTGAAGGCCTCATCTTTATCCTCGCAGATTTGCATCTTCTACTTCTAGCAAAAAATTGATCCAGGTCTCTACTTCCACCCCCTCTTAGACCCACTTTTTCTGGATCTTCCACTGCAATTTCCAGAGGTACTGCTTCGGGAATTGGCTGGGGGATTTGGGGCAGAGCGAACAGGCACATGACTCCCATTAACCATAGCAGGGAACCCAACAGCAGGGATTCTGAGAAATAATCACAATCACTACAATGACTACTCCTCTGAAGAATGGACAATATGCACCAAAATACATCAACTAAAGTCTATCATACACATTGATAAGGCAAGTCATGCAAAATGAGTTTGAGTTATCTGTATCAATCACATATAAAGATTGAGCCATCTGCATCTGAATAAACCTTCTGAAGATTCATACCACCACTTGTAATTGTACCAGTCTTGGATGAAACATTCATGGAAGTACTTTCAACTGACGACAAGTTAACCATCATCTTCCTCTCTTCCATTTTATTTTTCTTTATCTTAAATGAGCAGTTGAAACCAACTTGTATGTTCAGAAACTCAACACAAGCAAGAACAACTTCTCGAAATTTTATTTATCCAAACAACATGCGCACTTGCTATAAGAAATTATATTTAACTACTTGAAAAAATATACAAATAAAACTTCAGATAGAGTGAGAATACAAGCCACACTGGCAACGCATCTAAGTCAGCGAGCTCAATTTTTGAAAAAAACAAAAATGCCGGCAGTCCAAAAATTAAGACTTATTCATAAAAGCAATGGAAAAAAGGAACAAAACTTAACTAAATGCAATTCCCAGCCAAAAAAATGTTAAATTTACTCTAATATTATTTACACATAGATACCAGACTAGGCTTGCTAAAAAACATCCAGCACGTCAGTCAGCAAAAGCCAGTCCAACTATGCTTATTAGGCCGTGGTAGTCGAGCTTCGACAAATTCTTTAATATTTTTATTCACAAAGTAAATTATATGAACATGTTTTATAATCAGTAAATATCAAGCAAATAAATCAAATCTTCATATCTATGACTAAAATATTCAAGACTCTGAATCTACTAAAATTCTTCAAGTCACCATTGAATTGTTTTACTTTTTCTTTTACTAATCTTTAGTCCTTTTTAAGATGTTAAAATCAAATTTCATTTTCACAAGGTAAAAGAGGGCACAAGAGTAAAGCAAACATCATACCCAACAAGAGCACGGCAGACTCCTGCTTGGCCAAGGAAGCACCAGACACAAAGCCCATCTGTAAATTATGACGTAAAGCTTGATTCTCAGCATAGCAACACTGGAGCAAACGCCCCAGTCTCCTGCATTCTCCTTCGAGATACCTACTCTTCATCTCTAGATCCTTCACATAAGACTTTTTCCTTTCCCTCGATCTCAATGCAGCATCCTTATTTCTCAGCTGTCTGAAATTTGCATAAAAATCGCAATTTCAGCAGTTTGGTAGGTTATCAGACTCTCAAGAGCAAATCTTCCCTTCCCATAAATCGGTATCTACGCAATTTTACATACTGGTCGCCCATCAAATGAAAACATCTTCATCGACATATAATTCCATGTGACGCAAACATTCAAAAAAATTTGCAAATTTAAAGCAACTAGTTAGATATGTTACCCAAGACTTGAAAACAGAAAAGATATTATTGCTTGATTTAAAAGGGGAGAAGAACCTGAATACATTATATCCATAATTGCATAAAAGTAGTAATTTGTCTGGTTATCACATAAAAAGTTTTAAAAAAAAACTCAATATATTACATCCACAATTGCAGCAAAGCAGTAATACGAATGTTTATCACATAAAAAGTTTTTTAAAAAAATGAAAAACGACCTTTGGTGATTGAATCTGAAATTATTGAATTCCACGGATATAAATTCAGTAGTACCTTCTTCGTTTCTTTGAGATGGGGTCATCGGCGTCTGCCTCTTCACTATCTTTATCATTGACATCGGCTTCATGGACGTTCTCCTTATCCGAATTGTAAACCTTACCATCATCATCTGAAGCAGAAGGAATCATAAAAAGTGGGGAATCAACGATTTCACCCGGACCCTCTTCAGGACAATCGACAAGTATATCAGCCAAAAAAGTGTCACAGAACTCCTTCGTAGCATCCGAAATAGCATCGTTATCATCTTCCTGCATAAGCAAGTTTTCGAGCTCGTCGATCCATGAGGAGGCCGAAGAATGAGAAGGATCAGAGGAAGTGTCACCCGAAGATGGATCGTCCAAAACTGGAGGCTCCGGGGTCAACAAACCGTCACCCTCGTGAAGTTCATCGGAGAAAATACTCCAGTCAATATGTTCAGTAATGTCATCTTCGTGAAATTCCATAAACCGAATTGACAAGAGAAGAAAGCTAAACGAAACTCCACAACCAAAGAACAAGAATAGGAGGGGAAAAAAAAAGAAAAAGGAGAAACAGACGAGGACAACAGCTCCGGGTGAAATTATACTTAATATAGGGTTCAGAAGAAGAAGAAGAAGAAACCGCGTCTGCGTTAGAAACTTGGTGAGCAAGGAGACGACCCGCGGTGACTACTGAACGAGGAACACTTGGTAATTGAAGGGGCTCGTCATCCAACCAATGAAAATATGCCAGCTGGATAGCTAAACCTATCGGCTTTTCTACACGTGGAAGAAATCAGAATTAAATCCTTCGAATTTAATATAACGTTTGAAATTCAATAATTATTTTACTTTGTAAAAAAAATAGCCAACCATTGCATAAAATAGGGTAAATTGCACTTGCTCTAGCTCTGGAATTGACATGATGTTAGATTAGTTCAACTTTGCACTAAATATTCTGTTAGTGGGTTTATCAATTTTCAGGAAAGTCCAGTGAAGCCTTCTCATCTCTTTCTTCCGTCTTCCTCTCCGCTACCAGACACTTGTATGTGAAGAACTTAATGTTGCACTTTGAGCTACTTTGCAAGGCTGAGGGGCACCTCCCCCTCACTTCACGCATTCAAGATCGAGCCCTGGACAAATAGCCTTAGTTGGGGAGGAATTTCAGACATCAGGAGACTTCTCAGCAGAAATATCCTTGTATATCAATCATGTCAAAATCAAAACCTAAACAAGGACTGTAGATCATATGCACAGAATAACTTTAGAGAAAATGAAGTTTCATCTGCAAATCTCAGTTTGGATCGAGGTTATCATCCCATGATCTAACTTGAGCAAACTTCCAAGAATTTGTCAACACCTCGAGCGTTTTTCAGAGTCAATCACTGGACAAGGATAGAAGAAATAGTCTGCCAATTATTTGTTTGGTCTTGGCTGCATAAATATATTCATTCCATCACATAATCACGAAAATGAAATGATAACGATAGCAGTTCAAGTTTTCAAGCTAGCTGTCAATGTCATTGCCAGCCCAGTTTCTCCACTCATCTGACCACGGTTTATACAGTTCATCGGAGAAGTTCCTTTTAAACTCAGCGCAATAACTCCACTCCAATAATATTCCTATGACGCTGAGAAAAACAAATTAGGTATATCTGCCCGCTTATGTGATTAGACCCATGGATAGACAGTGATCACATTTCAGTTTTGATAGATCCCAACAACTACTCGAGATGCTCTAAAAATTAGCGGCTTACCTCAATATGGATCAGATACGATCTCAGTTTCCGCATTCCAATTCTACCTACAAATTTGGCCCTTCAAGGACCAATTGGATCACTGCAACTAATGAAGATGTTCTAAAATTAGAAATACGGCTAACCTCGATATGGATCAGATACGTTCTCAGCTTCCACAATTCAATCCTACCTACAAATTGGACCCCTAAGAAAAATGGGAAAATAGTCAGATGCACCAATGATAGAGAGGGATAAAAGTTTTGGCTGATAAGAAAAATGCAGATAAAATAACCTCAAAGCCGGAAGACACCCACATTTTACACCGTAATTTATCACCAGATAAAGCAACTCTCATTACCACTAAATGGGAACATAACTTGTAATCACTGATTCGAGCGAAGTGAAGAGGGTTCCTCGTTCAGTCAAAAATTTAAGTTGATAACTACGCAAGGTAGAGTATACATAAAACTTTCCTATGCCACCAGCTTCACGCTACATGATCGGGGGGTCATTTTTTCCTCCTTGACAAAACAAACTGTCATCACAATGCGATGCCTTGATTATCATAATACTGACTCATGCAAAGAATACTGGAACAAAAAAGCAAGGGAATACAGATGATCTCAAACTGAATATGTAGAAAGACAGATCTATACTTCAAACTACACAACATTGTGGCAGCTTCCTGAGACAGAACACTCCATGATGAGAGTAAAAGGTAAATTATTAATCTTATAGCAGATCCAGATGAGATGACATCCTAGCTCAAGGAACTTCTTAAAATTGTAGTATACCAAGTTCAAACAAATATGATAAACTTATAATAGATCCTCATATTTAATTGTATGCAGTGATTGTCAAAAGTGCACACTCGGTAACACCACAATTCAATAGGTGGAAAATGACACGCAAACAAGATCAAAACGACAATAACTTAGGTCCAACAACTACAACCAAACGTTATGCAGCAAATTAAACATATAGTAGCACCATTATGTCATACTTGCTTAAAAAAAAAAAAGGTTAATTACTAATTCAAAGGAACAACCACTATCCATGTTTCAAGGGGAAAATTAAGGCCATAGGAGTTGCTAATGAGATAGTAATACCGAAAATGGGTGGCACATCACTGCCTCTCTTCCTTCTCTCGATTCCATTGCTCAATCCTAGCACGCCGCTCCTCACTTCCATCTCTTGCAGGACTCTTGGTGTGCTTGAGGCTCCCATGTCTTCTCCTGCCCCCATCTCTCTCATATCGTTCAGGGTAGTCCCTGTTACGACCGTTCCTACGATGATCTCGATGATCCCCCCTCTCACGTTTCTCGTGGTCCCTATGCCGCGGGCTCAAACTCCTGCTCCTTCTGAACTCACGAGACCTCCCAAAAAGCTTCCGCCTCAAGTCCTTCCCGATCACCTTCACATGCATAAAATTACAATATCCTCCTCGATTGCAGTTGTTCTCCTCATATTGGCGGCAAGTGGCCTCGCGGAAGTCAGTGACAGGAGAAAAATCAGCGATAATTGGCCGACCAGAGTAGAAACGACCCTGCAAGGATTCGAGAGCAGACGCAGCATGATCCTCCTCTCTGAACTGGGCATAAACGTTGCCGATTAAGTGGTCGGCGAGGTTGTCACAGACATTGAGTGACTCTATGTCGCCAAACTTGCTAAGTTCTTCGTAGATATCTTCGTAGAAGTCCTCAAAGTGTTCCTGAATGCTATTAGGATCAATAGGTTGGCCTTGGGGGTCGACGCCAGGGGTGATCATGTCTGGACGATGGTACATGTTGGAAAGTAGAATCGTAGGGGAGATAGTGGGGCGATTGTGGAGGCGAGAGCAGCGATCTCCGTGGCGACATGCACCGATCTTGAAGTAGAAAGGACAGTTCACGCGGTCCTTCTCGGTGCCAAAGATGGAAGCCAGGTGCTCCGCCATGATGAACCAGATTCAGTGAGCCCTAATACAACAGACGCTCGCTAGGGTTTTAGCTTACGAGGAACAAGTGTCAATCAGACGAAGAAATAAAAATCTAATTCACGGAGGAAAAGAATCTTTAGGTCGGCGAGGAGTAGAATCCCGGAATGTAGGGAGAGGGGGAGAACGTTGAGAGTAGTGATTTCGGCGTTGAGGGTTGAAAGGGGGGCATGGTATTTATAGCACCCCAAAACCGGCTGTTTATTAGCATCTCTCTCTACATGTTTGACATTTGGATTATCTCATTACTCATTTACTTCATATTAATTTTAAAACCATACAACTTAAAAAAACAAGCCTAAATCTCAAGTTTTTATCTTTCAATCGAAGCGAGATAGTGAAGAGGAACTCACTCGCGTCGTGGCTGAAGAGGGTGTCATCTCCTTCGTAGTCATCAATGGCTTCAATTAGCCCCCTGGAACCCCATTGAGAAAGAGCAGAAGATGAAAATGGAGAGAAAAATACGGTCGATCGCGAAGGAGAGACCACTTGGAATGATTATCAGCGTGAGATTTGAGGGCTTTTGTTCAATATATTAATGTTTCTACCTTCTTCAATGCCCTCGCATTCTCCTTGAAAAGCTCCCGCTCTATCTCAATCTGACGCTTCGACCTGAAACTGTCTATGATGGCTTTTGGTTCTTACAAAACAAGGATAGGAAACAACCATCAAGAGTGAGGTGTTCTCGGCTAAACCTGAGGACACCCCTAAATAGGACAATTAATTGCTATTCAAATGAAATTCAAATTAAATAAAATTTTTGGAGCAATCTTACTTGATATGTTAAGGGTATGTCCTAAAAATTTCATGCAAAAATAAGTTAAATTGACAAATATATGCAATTAAACCCGTAACCGGCCGAAGATGATATACACATCGGGTGAGTGCCCTTTTCCAAGGAAGAATGTGCACGACACTAGGCAGATTAGTTCCAATAATTAATTAATTTTTTTTCTATTTCATAGTCATATTCATCACACATGAATAGGTAAATCTAGCCCAATGAATTTTTATGTTACCACAGTTTCTAACTCTCTCCTTCTTAAATGAATGCTTAAAACAGTTAAAAAGTAATGTTATGTATGTACAAAACATGTACTCACCCATGAATTTGATATTTAAAATTCAATAAGCTCAATACAAGATAAAACGTAATTTTACAAAAATGCAACGTTTAACTATCTAATGTAATCAAATTTAAAATCATCTTTCCATAAAAATCCGATTTAAACAATATTTCATAAAAAGCGGCATTAAACAAATTCTTTTCATAATTCATATTAATTTGAATTAAAAATAACGTCTATTTCATTAAATTTACTCAAAACATTATCAAATATTTCTTTCAACATCCAATCAAATTTCTTTTATTTTGATCCAATACAGTAATTGAAATCTATCTCCACCTATCAAGATCATAAAGTCTAAACTAACTATTCTAATCGTTATAGATATCTACCGTAGGTCGGTTCCGTCTCTTTAACCGAAATTCTCTACCGAGCTTAACTATTCCTATGCCAAAATGATTCTTTTGCTGAGACGAACGTTTTTCTCTAAAGGATCGATGAACGATTCTCACTTTTCCCTTAATTTTTCTCTTTTCTTCCCCGCAATTTCTCTCAATTTTCTCTCCTCTGAGCTCTTTCTACCCTTCTTTGGTTTCTCATTTCTCTCTACAGACTTCTTTCGAGAAAACCACAAAATCTTCACCCACCTATTAGCTTTTCCAACAATGTTTTAACGGTGATTTTACATAAAAACAAAACTTATGTTTTGAATTTTACCATTTTGTCCTCCAACATTTAACTATTTACTAATAAACCGAGTTTAATTAACTCTTAACCTCAATTAATTTTAATCTAATCCTAATTAGATTATCTTTAATTAATTTTTTTGTAATTAATCGAAATTTTAAATCAAAATTCAAATTTTATATTTTAAAATTTTTATAAGGGCGATCGATCGGCCAACATTAGTCGATCGATCAACTCTTGCTAAATAGCCAATTCCTGTTTTTCTACAGAAGGGATGATCGATCAGTAACCCGTTGGTTAAAATTTTTGTTTCCTCCATTCAACAGTCGATCGATCGCGTCTCTTTTGGCGATTGATCGGCACCCTCTCAGGCCCGCGTTCGCCGTTTAATTAAAATGGCAATCGATAGGTCATATTTATTTTAATAAATTTCTAAAACGTCAAATTTTATCTTTTAATTTATCATTTTTTCAACACATTTTTTTCTAAGTCTTAATTTACATTTCATTTATAATTTACATCCAAGATTACAAATTTTGTTCTAAATCTTTCAAACCATTACAGGTCTTCAAGTCTTTGTGTGTTATACTTTAACCACTACTAACCTAACATTCATCTAACTTAACCATTCAATCTAATGCATGTATACAACTATAAATTAAATAATAATAAAAGTCAATATTTGCCGAATTTAAAAATAAAAATTACATAGAATTAATTTCGGGAATACAAAAATCAAATAGTCCATTGTATCTCTACCTACAAAAGCAGAACAATATTAAATAAAAAAATTGTTTAAGTTTTGAATTTGACCTTGAGAACGTATCAATCTTTGGGCCATCTCTCTATCGCTTGAAAGTCTTCTATTTTTCGCTTCTCTCGTCTTCTCTGATCTTCCCTCTTCCAACTTCCAAGTTAGTGGATTAGATATTCAAATGCCGCTAGGACGTTGAAGCTCAGGTCCTGCCTTTTTCCTTTGGGTTGGGCCTCAAAACAAGAACAAAGCCCAGTATCAATTGGGAAGAACGATTCTGTTTCTGTTACCTTCACCGCCATGAACCACCATTTCGATCGCCGGCCTCCCCTGGATCAGCAATCTGAGTTCCACAGAAATTTAACAGCGACGAGCATTTGACGACGCTAACACCTCCAAAATCAAGAATTCTGTGGGCGATGGATCATATTCTCATACTGTAAGTTTCCCCGTTGACCTTCTGGACAAGTAAAGAACAGGCTTAGTTGGTTGGATCTAATCTAACCCCAAGTCAAAGTCCGTGGATGGACAATAATGTGGTAACATGCTGGTTTGTGCTGTACAATGATTTGAAGAATAATAGATGATGTATTTTAAACAGGACAACTAATAATTGGACTATTGTGTTATTGTGGGAACATGGACAGATTTCAGAAACCCAAGATGGGTGGCTGCAACTCATGACGCGTCTTTGAACGTTTTTTCTTCTTTTTATTTTGTTATTTGATGATTTGCTCCGTGACTAAAAAATGGTCCTTTTTGGTGAAAAAATATGTTATTGCTGTAATCGACCACCGCATATTTTATTAAAATACTTAGTTTAACATTTATTGATATAATTAATGTAATGAATTATTTGCATTAATCAATTATTTGACACGTCAACGATTATTTTAAAAAAATTTAAATAAAAAAATAAATATGACATTACTCATCAAATAATGATATAAAAAACAAAATCAAATAGCAAAAAATGAGGTTTAAATAAACAAAAACTCTTTACGAATAAAAAAATTATGGATATATACGAGAAGTTTACTATGGAAAAACTAAATCGCATACTATAGTGTCACGTTATAAAATCAAGAAAACCTATCGATTTAACCCTTAGTCATCGCTACACGACTCTCGAAAAAGAAGTCTATTGCCAAATTACAATAATACATTTTACAACGTGATTTTCTTTGACCGAGTGATATTTTTCAGTGACTTTATCGCGTTGTAAATTTTTTTGTCTGGTTAATTATAATTTAAGTTATCAAACTTTGACGTACGTATTGATGTCTTTGTCTCGTGGGGAACACGATTGAGTCATTGTTTTTTTTATGCTCGTGCAATGTTCGAGGTTATCCTCGAAAGGAGGTCATTTCATTGACAACTAAATGATATTCTTTTGTAATCCTATTAGACTCGATGTTAGCCGGCATTTCACGAGCTAAGTGGGTGTGGTAGCCAACATGAAGCAACGTAATGATTTACTAAATATAAATGGTTAGTATATCACAAGACATCGTACACGAATGTAATAAGATGAGTCGAAATTCATGTAATTTGATTGAACATTCGAGAACATTTATATATATTAGGGTTGTGAGAAAATGTCAAGCATGGTCCCCTAGGAGGTAGCCGGGTGTCGTAATCACCTTGTGAAAGTTGAGGTTGAAATTGAAGACAAACTCTTTGACACAGAGTGCTTGTCTTTCCTAGGTCATACTTGATACATACTCTTCATGGCCTATCTCTTAGTTTCGTGTTAACAACATGTCTACAACAAACTCATATTTCCCCCCGCGTTAAGAAGTGGCAAAAGATGGTGGCAGAGTGGCCCAACTCATTCGTAGGAGGATAATTGTTTGGCTAGATGAGTGCATTTAAAGGATGCAATTGAGCATTGTAAACCCATGACATGGTTGGCAAAAGAGAGAAACAAAAGTAGCCCAGTGGCGTGTGTGGATTTTGAGGCACGATAGACCACGTGGGTTGCCCTCGCCTAATTAGGATTGTCAAACTAATACGATGCGGAAAAGGGGGAAGAAACCCTCTAATTGAATTTTGTAATTAATTGGGGGGGTTTGGCCAGAATGCTCTTTCATCATTGAGTTTTATGATTAAGCGATTGGATAATAGATGATTAAGGTAATGATGTGGGGGAGAGGCTGTCGGTGCCCGACGGTGGAATGGGATATAATTAATTAATTAGTTATATTTAATTAGAAAAATAAACATCAATCAATTATTATTGATGATCAAAGTTGGAAATTCTTGTCATTTTATCTAAAATTATACGTCCTTAATCTCCGCCACCGGGTTTCCTTGTTCAGTTGGGATTCCATTCTCTCTTTCCAATTTTATTTTATTTCGAGTAATTAAATGAATATCACGTCTCAATATTCTGATCTTATTATTAAATTATTATATGATATTTTCTTTTCTTTTTTTTTTTATTTTAAAAAATTAAAAATGTATTTTTAAATAATCAAGATTAAATAAATGGGAAGCGTAAAAGAAGGTATTTAACTCGTTTCAAAACGGAAGGCCAGATAACAGACCAATTCTCTCTCCTCTCCCACTCTTCTTCTTCCTCCTCCTCGCCAGCTGTGTCTATCATCTCTCCCTCTCTCTCTCTCTCTCTCTCTCTCTCTCTCTCTCTCTCTCCCAAATACCATGCTCTCTTCTCGCATTGGTGCTTCTGCATCGCTGATCTCATCTTCTTGATCTGCGGATTCTGCATCTACATTCACCGCGATCTCCACTCACTGCGCGACTTCCGTTTCCGTATGTCCTTCTCTTTGTTTCCTTTCTAAAGATCTTAATTCTCGTCGCATTTTGTTTTTCTGTTTCCGCTTTTGACTCCTTTTTTCGTCGTTTAGTTTAATTGTTTTCTTTTTTATCTTTGTACTTGTAAAGCTCGATAAGTATTCCCGTCGATACGCGCTTTTTTAATTTCCTTGCATCGCAGATCGCCCGGTGTGATCGTACCTTTTCGTAATTGAATTGTTGTGAGCACAATGACGGCTGAGGTTGATCCGTGCGCTGAGGTTTTTCTGGTTCAGGAGAAACTTGCGGATGCGAGCGCCTATGGGGATTTTCCCAAAGGCGGTGCTCGGGACTGCGATGCCATTGCCCATCTAGAAGACAATGAGATCGACAGGGATGGGGACTATGGCTCTTATGTTATGGTCAACGGTAGCGATGCTGTTTCTGAAGATTCTATTCACGTGGATCTCAATGCAGAGGGGGAGTTGGAGTGCTTTGGTGCTGACAGTATTGAGATTGATCCTGAGTTTGAAGTTGCTGAACCCAGAATTAAGAATAAAGACGATGCTACATCTTGCGTGTCTGAGGAAAGTGGTGGGGTTAGTCAAGTTGTTGAGAAAGCCCTTGAAGAGAGCGCTTCCAATTGCCAGATGAACGAATTTGAAGTTGGAAATAATGTTTCTGATGGTGATCAAAAGCAAGGAGAAGAAAAAGAGATGGAGTTTTCTGAGAACGAAGAACAGATTACAAAATCAAGACACTCTATCTGCGAGACTGCTGATTATTATACCAATTATCCACAAGCTAATAGTGGGGAGGAAAAACATGAGAATAAGAACAGATTGGATTCCAACGGCACTGTTGGGGAACCTGAAATTTCAATTATGGAGGTCGATGCAATTGTCCCAGATCAGAATGGAGATGTAGTGCATGAGGCTGATAATGGAAATAAATTAAATGCTTCACCAAATGCAAATGATGAGGACACTGCATATGGGAACAACAATTTGGCTTTAAAAGAGAATCAATTAGATGAGAATGGAGAAGATTTTGTTGTTGGTCAGTCAGGAGGAGAAGAAGGCGACGTAGAGAGAAATTTAGAGGCTATTTCAATTAATGAAGCTAATAAAGTCTTGGAAAGAGAGAATGCAAATACAAACGATGAGGATGCTGCCGATGAAAATGAACAGGATTTTGTCCAAGGTCAATTAAAAGAGGAAGGAGACGACTTGGAGAAAAATTTACTGAATGTTTCAACAAATGAAGCCAATATTGTTTTGGAAAGAGAGAAGCATTTAGACGAGAATATAGAGGATTTTGTAGTAGGTCAATCAAGAGAGGCAGAAGATGACTTACGGAATAATTTAACGACTGTTTCAACTCCTGAAGCTAATATACTTTTGGAGATGAAGAATGCAAATGCAAATGATGAGGATGCTGCAAATGACAAAAGCACTTTGATTTTAGAAGAGAATCATTTAGATGAGAATGGAGAGGTTTTTGTCGTAGGTCAATCAGGAGAGGAAGAAGATCCAGAGAAAATTTTAGAGAATGTTTCAACTAATGAAGCAAATATTGTTTTGGAAAGAGAGAATGCAAATGACGAGGATGCTACAAATGACAAACACAATTTGATTTTAGAAGAGAATCATGTAGATGAGAAAGGAGACGATTTTGTCGTAGGTCAATCAAGAGAGGAAGAAGATGACTTGGAGAAAACTTTAGTGACGGTTTCAAATAAAGAAGCTAATATACTTTCGGAAATAGACACCACAGATAATTCTCTCTGTCAGGGAAGCGCATCTGATAGCTGTGAGATTGCATCATGTAAAAAAAATTGCACAAGTTTGGGTGTCGGTGATACCAACATGGATGTTATGGCAGGGGGGCCTTCAGAAGAACATGATGTAGTCATAGATAAGAGTTTGGAGAAGAGTACAGTAACAGACCTGTGTCTCACTGATGATATTGATGCCCAAGCAGAAGGTTCTATATCTGGGGAAAAAGGAGATGGATTGCCTACCTCACCTGATGAAAACAAAGCTTCAAACACAAGTATTACTGATGACTCAGTTCTTACTAGTCAAAATATACTTGAAGGAAATAGGCAGCTGGAAA
The DNA here is from genome assembly GCA_022433055.1 of Begonia peltatifolia. Lineage (NCBI taxonomy): Eukaryota > Viridiplantae > Streptophyta > Magnoliopsida > Cucurbitales > Begoniaceae > Begonia > Begonia peltatifolia. The sequence goes on from CM039520.1 coordinate 1,904,962, forward strand.
ACGCAGAGGGGACACCTTCTGTAATGGTGGGGAGTGTAGCGATAAACTGTAAAGAAATGTTTCCTTCCCTTCCATTCAACAATGCTGCTCTAAAATCTTTCCTCAAAGCTAAGACTCCGCCCTCTCAAGAGTTTTCCTCATCTGGGGTCGAGAATGTGAAATTGGTCAAGGAAGTTAAAATTGTCTCAGAAAGCATTGACAATCCTGACTCTTCTTGCCTGTTAGATGCAAATGTAGAAGCTAAGCCTGCAAATGTAACTGTCGAAGAAGATACTCAATCAAGTATCCTCGGTGATGATGAGGGCAAACTAAATAGTCTGTCTGATGGCATTGAATTTGAAAGTAATGGAAGCAGGTGTCAAGAAGTTACGGTCACTGATGAGATTCACAGGGACGTTTGCATAGCAACTCTTGGGCACCCCTCTCATGATACTGCAGAGGTTCAGAACATAGTTGCCGAGATGGGGTCTGGGCCATTCTACTTCATTAGGTTTCCAAGATATGAGGATGATATCACAAGAGAGAAGATAAAGCATGCTCAGTCACAAGTTGATCAAAAGACTCGGATTCGAGAATCCTTTCAAGCTCAGATCCAGACTACGAAGGTCAGTGTTTTATTTTTGTTTTTTAATTTTGATTTTTTTTTTTCATGATTGTTGTTGAAGTAGTTTTCTCATTAGGCTACATGTAAAGAATTTGGTTCTAACCTTGATGCTGCCAAGTCAGACAGAAAAGCTGCACGAGACTTGCTGAAGACGAAACGAAAGGAGATAGATTCTGCCCAATCCGTAATTAACAAGGCAAAAAATGCAATGTCTATTGATGATATTGGAATCAGGGTAATCGCCCTAATTTTATTGAGAAATGTGTGGTGTTTTATATTTATACTTATATTAACATGTTTTCACTGTGCTTCTTGCAAAGATAAACAAATTGGAGCACATGATCGCACATGAAACCCTGCCATTGAAAGAAGAAAAGCAGTTGGTTCGTGAAATCAAGCAGTGGACACAGCTTCGAGACCAACTGTCCCTTGATGCTGGGAAGCAGTCTGAGCTTCAGCTTGCATTGGACCAGAAGGACCAGATTGAAGAGCGCTTGACAGTATGCACACAACTTATCTAACTGACGCACTTAAAATATATAAATTTTTTGCATTTCATATTGTTCATCTCAATTTTGATGATAATATGGATTGTAATTTCAACTTGTTGCTGTAATAATGCGATACCTTCATGTAGAAATTTGTGTCGTACATCTTAGCATTTTGAGATGTGGCTGGAATGTCTCTCCTCATTTCTATTTCCTTGCAGCACTTGTGGAAGGAAGTGGATTTAGTCAAGGACAATGTTCTCAAAGCTGACGCACTAACTATGTCTGCGAAGAAGATGTATGATGGCGAGAGGGGAAAATTTAATGAACTGCAATCCCAATTTGAAGCAGCTAATAAGATTCGGCAAGAAGCGTATGCACATTTACAATGTTTGAAACAACCTTACAAGGAGAAGGTTTGCACCTCATTTTTTCTCAACATTTGCTTCCAGCTCTTTTCTTTCTTGGGGACCAACAAAATTTACTTTTAACGTTTTTTTTTTTCTCGGGATTTATGTAGTAATATTCTTGTTGATGCTGTGTGAAGAAGATTGATTATTGCACTTGTTCATCAGTTGTCTGATCCAAGTGAGATCAGTGTTTCTAAAAGAAAACAACTAAGCTATTTGCGTGTCCATATTATTGCATCATCTATCTCTACTGACAATGTAATCATACTACTAAAGTGAAGCCTCTCCCACTGAGGCTTCTGGTATTGCGGAGATTGATTCTTCTATTTGTCTGCGTATGCAGCTCAATTATTTTGGGAAGTACAAGAATGACATAGAGGAGGCCAAGAATTTGGCATTAAGCAAAGATAGAGTGAAACTGCAACGCCATGCAGTCAAACAGGTGAGCTCATTACAACTTATCGTGATTCTTATCTAAAAGTCAACTGTATCTTTCCGCTAACTTCCGATGCTTAGGTCGAAACTTTTATGGAAAGGTGGAACAATGATGGTGAGTTTAGGAAAGACTATATGAGGTGCAACACTAGAAGTACCTTGAGAAGACTGGGGACATTTGATGGTAGATCACTTGGTCCTGATGAGGAGCCACCCGTGCTAAACAATGTTGTAAAGGGAAGAGCAGCCACTGATAACTCTGTTTCTCTTGGGTCGACGGTGGAACAAGATAAACCAGCTGTACATGTTGAAACTGTAAAAGATAACCTTAAACCAGCAAAGGTAGAGGAAAAGAAGGATCACAAGTCCAAAACTAAGAACCCAGTGGCTGTGGTTGTTACAAAACCAAATAACCAGAAAACAGTTTCTAGTGGGGTTGAGCTAGTTGAGACAAGAGATTCTGATGGGGTTGAGGTTGTAGATTCAAGAGAGGAGGATAAACGATCAAAGGAAGAAGATGAACTGGCCAAGAGAGCTGAAGAGTTGAGAAAAGAAGAGGAAGCAATCAGGTTGAAGGAGCAGCTCAAGTTGGAGGAGAAGGCAAAAGCTAAGGAGGCTTTGGAGAGGAAAAAGCGTCTGGCTGAGAAAGCTCAAGCTCGGGCTGCAATTAAAGCTCAAAAGGAGGCGGAAGAGCGAGAGAAGGTACAATCCCAGTACACTCAATTACGTCTTTTTGTTTTCTTTCAAGAATGTGTATGTTAGAAAGCCGTGCGCTTTGTGCAGGAAAAGGAGAAGAAAGCGATGAGGAAGGAAAGGAAAAAGGCTGTTGGCGGAGGAGAGGCTAGGGAGGATGCCATTGAAGAAGAATCTGTGACTCCGACCGCGACTCCGACTCCGACTCCGACTCCGACTCGGACGGACACTCGAAAGGAACCCGACGTGGCAGAGAAACCAAAGACTACAACAAAGAAGTCCCAGAAAAGATGGCAGTTCACCAAGCAGAACAAATCAAATTCCATTCCTCCGCCCCTCCGGAAACGAGGTAAGAGAAAAATGGAAACATGGATGTGGATTCTTCTGACAGTGGTGATAGTTCTGGCCTTATTTTTTCTGGGAAATGGCGGCTCTCTTGGCAAACTGGGGATGGGAAACTTTAGCGTCAAGATATAAATAATAATATCTAAATATAATAATAATAATCTTAACGAATAATAAATGATTATTCACTTAGTGCCTTAGTAGCGGGGAATCAAGAGGAAGACTCACGTAGGTTATAGGCAATTCTTTTGGTGCTGCCCTCGTGCCTTCAAAATTAAGAGAGGTTTCTTGTTTTTTTGTTTTTTTTTTTGTTCTGTTCTTTTTTTAATTACTATTATTCGGTAGACAACCTCAACACGTTGGTTTTTCTATGTTTTCTTCCATGCGCTGTTGTTAAGAACAAGAGACCAAATTCAGCGTTTCATCTATTTAAGTATTGATTAATAAGCTTGCGTATTCTTTTCTGTTTTCTTTTGCATAATGTAACTAATTGACTTGTATTCGAATCATAGGAGCTAGTGATCGATGATATGCTCATATTATTATTGCTGTAAGCAAAGAAACAGTCCCAAAATACACCTCTAGAAAGATCTCAATCGAGTAGATACAGTAAAGAATGAGAATTCAAACTAGCAACCTATTGATATAAATTTCTACCAAGTAGGGAAAAGTGTCAAATATACAAGTCACTGCTAGTTTGATTAGAGTAATGTCATATACTATTTAATTCTTAATTTATGATTTAACGCAGCAACAGACATTGATCAATGTGATTAATGTAATAAATAATTAAAATAAATAATTAATTAATTACATATCTAATCTTGGAAGAATGGATGCCGTAATAAGATTTTTCAAAATAGTATTTTAGGAGCAAAATGAGCTGAAAAGAAAGAGTGATGCAGGATGACTCTGATCAGGGAACGAATGGGGAGTGATAGAAGTGTAGAAGTGACTGCCAAACCACGGGCTTGGTGATGAGAAGGGCTGGCGACGATAAGAGCACTGCTTGCCTAACAAGTAACACGTTTGTTCGTTGGAGCTCTACTTCCTATCCAAACCAAAACGAGAAATGCGTAAATTTGGTATGAAATCACCAGACCGCGTGGCCGTTGTTGGGGAAGACACGCCTCCGCTTTCCACCCACCACTGTCCCATCGCCCTCATTTCATACGTCACTCCCATTCGTATATAACTACTCCATCGTCAACCCTCTTAGCCACCTTTTCTTTCTCCTCGTCTCCCACTTCCCTCTGTCGTTTTCATGGGTTCTTGTTTTTCTTCTTCCTTTCAATCCCTCCCTCCTTCCCCGCCCTCTGCCAAAGTCATCTCCCTCCACGGCGATCTCCACGAATACCCTGCTCCCCTCCTCGTCTCCCACGTTCTTCAGGCCGAGACTTCTTCTTCTTCTTCTTCTTCTTCTTCTTCTTCTTCTCCCGCTTTTTTCGTCTGCAACTCCGATCGTTTGTATTACGACGACCATATTCCGCCTTTGGATTCCGACGAACAGCTTCAGCCCAATCAGATCTATTTTGTTCTTCCCACCTCTAAGCTTCAACAGCCCTTGACAGCCTCCGACATGGCCGCATTGGCCGTCAAAGCCAGCCTCGCCCTCCAAACTGCCTCTACCGATGATAAGAAAACTAGCCGGCGAAAGCAAGCCCGTATTTCTCCTTCCATAATAGTGGAATCCAACGAAAGTCAACCAGGGTCGACCTGGAAAAAGAGCTTGCACAATTCAGATGCCCGTCCAGTTAAGATATCCAGATCTGGCTCTGTAAGGACGTTTCAGAGATTAACTTCAAGATCAAGAATGGCAGTTCGTTCCTTTCGGCTCAGATTGAGTACAATTTACGAAGGCACAATTCAGTAGAAACGTTTTCCCTCGCATTCATTATTAAATTGGTGTTTATTTCTTTGTTCTTTCGTTTCTTCTTCGGCTAGGAGGATGAATCATTGCAGTTTTTCTGCCATTTTTTGTATTTCTTAGGCCCCATTAATCAAATACTGTGGTGCACCTTTCCCTACCATCGTTGTATTAAGATTAGAACGAAGATTAAGATGTTGATTATGAATCATGCTTGACTAATCTCCTCGTTAACAAATGAAGGTATCTGTTTGACCATAATCAGAAGGGATAAAGCTCGAGTTTTGACAATCCAAAAAGTTACACTATTAAAAAGAAACCAAACTGCTACTCAACCAAACTAAACAAAAGACCAGATCAAACACGTTAAATAAATGCCAATTCAATTCGTTTGACTAATATTCCAGTGTCGTTTAAGTCGTCATTATCATATGATGCTATCAGAATTCTTCCCACATGATTATAAATTTCTGTTAAATTACTGCTTGCAAATGTTTGAGAACTTGGATGAGCCATTGCCCAGAAGTTTAGACATGCAAATGTCGAGCAAAAGCCGTGCTGTACGATAGAACTTGATGTTTGACTTCGTACATGGGGTCCTGGGGAAAGCCTGCAGCTTTGAATGTGGGCTGCTGCGCGTGGAAACGCAATACTGAAAAAAATCAAATTTTGCAGCTTAAACTGGAAGAAAAAGTAGCGAAGAGTCAATTCGCAGCAGACTTGACTCCAAATTGAAGTAATGGAACTGGGTTTCCATCGTTTGCTTTCTTCTGGTTTCATTTTAATGGACGGATCAAGGTTGTCGGAAATTCTTCTCTCTCTACATGGATTCGTTGTTCGAATCATTTGATTGTTCAAACAGAAGAATCCAACCCAGGTTGAAATCTGTCATCTGCGAATTATTCTTTAATAAAACGCGTAATCAACTTTTACTGGTAGTCCAAATTCGAATCAACATTGTCATGCTGAAGATATGAGAATGCAGTATTTCTGATCTTCTGGTCTTTCCCGGAACTGCTGTAATTTATATAGGCTACTTCAAGATGATAACTTCACAGGGTCACCTCAAATTCAACTCAATTTGAGGATCTCGATCGTTTAAATTTTTTTAAGAACCGGACCAAAATTTCGGTTTTAATTTTGGTCCGAATCTTGGGTTTCTTTTTTAAATTTTCTTTTTAATCCCAAATTGCAAAAAACAAATAATATAATAGGCTTATTCAATTCCGTTCGAAATGCAGACCCTAATTGCTTAATTTGAAATGGAGACATTCAATTTCATGCCCAAAAATTTAACATATTAAGCTCCAATTTAACGTAAACAAATATCAGCCGAAGAAAGACAGACAACTTTCTTCAAATCTGATCTCTGATAGTTAATCCACAGCAACCTACAAAATTTAGATTAGCAAGAGAGCTAGAAATTTCTCATAAATCGATCACTGGAAAGAAAAAAAGTAGTGGAGAAAATCAACCTTCGTGAAAGCTAAATTTGTCTTCTGAATCTAATATGTATCAACCATTTTTTCAATTACTGAACTAGCTTTTGGAGCTGAAAGATCATTATCGTCTCCGACTCTTACAAATATCCAATAAAATTCACTCATTTTACTTTTCAGTTTTCAAAAAACTAGATGCAAATGAAACAAGAGCTTACCTTAATCGGACGTCAGTGACTCAATTCGTCTCTCAGTCTGACGAAGACAGACACGATGCTACGATGCGAGGTAGAAATAACAAACGAGCCGGCCGAGCCTAGTTGAGCCAGAAGTAATCCAGCTCATCGAGACTAACGAGTTAAACAAGCCGAATCTACCAACCCTAATGAGTCGAGTTTAACGAGTCAGTTTGAAAAAATTTCAAACCGAGCAGGCTCGTGAGCCACGAGTTAAACGAGCTTAAAAAGTCTTAACGAGTAGAGCGCGCATAAATATTTTCAACTTATATTAATATAATATAAATTTTTTTAAAAAATTTATTTAAAATTATAATAAGTATTAAAAATTATATGCCAACGATATTTACTCATTTAATTATATTAATATATATTAAATTGAATGTATTTATAAAAAAATTATTTGAGACTATCCATTAAAAAATATTAAATAAATATTATTAAAAATATTTTGTCATTTAAAAAGAAATTAAAGTTAAAAAAATTACAAATTCAAAAAATTATATATTTGAAAATTATAAAAAATAAAAATAAAAATAATTTAACATATTATATAATATATTAAATTAAAAAGAATTAAAAGAACAGAGGAAGGCAAAACCCTTCTTCTGATTCTGATTTTCTGGAGAGCGCTGCGAAGAGATGAGTGAGGAGAGAGAGTCGCGATTATGAGAGAGGAGAGAGAGATTTTCGATCATTTGACTTCCGTTTTGGACAAAATTAGTTTCATTGCGTTTCTCTCGAAATGCTCTACATTTCTCGTTAAGAAATCTTGAAGGTTAATCGACTATTTTTCTTTGATTTTTCGTTGAATGTTTAGGGTTTGTTTTTGCCTAAAAAAATTGATCAACCGATTGAAAATCACAAGGGCTGGGGGTTGGGTGCTGGGCGGACGGGCTGCCTGGCAAGCCTTGCGTGCTGGGCAAACGAGCCAACCCTTTGGCTGGCTAGTTTGGGTTGGTCCCTGACAGACTCGCGAGTCCGATTCTTAGACTCGGCTCAACTCATGAGACTGAGCCAGGCTTGGCTCGCTACAGTAACGAGCCGAGCAAAGAGTAGTTGGGACTTGGGCGTCGAGCGACTGGGAAGTGCGAGGAGAGAGAAACAAAGAGTGGTTGGGCTAGGCAATGGGGGCTTGGCGCTAGGCGACAGGTGTAGGGTTTGTAGAGAGCGAAGTTTGCTCTAATTTTCGAAAAGTGAAGACTGCAAATTTCGCCGAGAGGAATTAGGCAAGGCATTAATTCGATTCGGTTTTTTTGGGTTTGTATCACTAAACCCGAAAACCGAACTGAATTTTTCGATTTTCCTACAAAAAACCAAATTTTGATTTTTTAAAGTGCAAAACCACCCAGAACTGGACCAAATTTTTGGTTCCGGTCCGGTTCTTCAGTCCGGTCCGATTTTTGCTCACTCCTAACCATGAGTACGGAGTAATCAGAATCCTAATACAATATTGTCGTTTTAAGTCGGAATTCACACGAATTTATTATTTGGTTAGTTAAAAACGCATTGTACTGAGCACGTAAGAAACTCTACTTTCAATCTCCCAAACGACGGAAGATTATGCACTCACAAGTATAAGTTATACCTTCACCAATCAACGGGGTCTCGAGTCAAAAATGTTGGACGATAATGCCCCAACTCCAACCATTTGGCTAATCTTTTTCAATCGCAATGTGTCTCGACAAAATAGAATGCCGTCTCAATTTACAGCTTGTTTGGAAAAGTGGTGAGCAGAAGAGAAGCCCATTTCCTAAATGGACGAGCCCGACAAAGGCCCGAGACCAGGACAATGATGGATGTGATGGCCCACACGCATCGCTTTGATTGCGTCGCACTTGGACAGAACCATCCATACTAAACTTCACCGACAATTAGATATTATCTTCAGTACCATCACCATGAACGTCTACAGACGGCGTCCCCTCGTATCTTTGCCGACCCACCATGAATTTTTAATCTGTAGTCAAAGAAAGGCATTGTATTAATTAAGGCTCGCTGAATTAGAAAAAAGGGTACCCTTTCATACATGGTTCCCGAATCATAGCCTCGTCTGTGGGTTGTTTCAGACATCGACAAAGCTGACACTTTGCGGGAGAACTTGAGTGTATGAAATGTAGTGGGGAACGAGATCGCAGCGAAGTGCATTAGGCAAAAAGATGATACCTGCCTCCTTTTTAGAGCAGGTCTTAATCATGGTCGTTTACTTTCTTCCTCACCAAATCAAATGAGTATCTCTCTCTCTTTCTTTCTTTCGGGTGCTTCTCTTTTGCAGCTGGTAATTTGGGTAGACAGTAACAACAGACCTCTCCCCGCCTTTATTTATTATTATCGCCATTAATGATGCTCCATTCGGCCTTCAAGGTGGGTTCGTCCCTACTCGAATATATTTTGTTTGATAGTCCCTCCAAATTCCGATATCTCCTACAGTACAGTCCCGCTCATTTACTTCATCTGTCTCTCGTTTTCTTCTTTGTTGCTACCCTCTTCCTGTTCTCATGGTGGAACCTCACCAATTGTCATCCACTCCACTTCAATTTAGCTTTCGTGGTTCGGGACTGGACACCGACTATTGATTTTGGGTTGTTTCTTTCGCTTCCGCATCTGTTATGCTTACCCATATGTATATTTAGAACGATCATTTGTTCAAGATTCCCACTCCACTGAGTATATATTCAACTGGGTTATGCTTTGTCTCCTGCAAATTCAATGTTCAACCTCTGATCTCATCTCTACACTCTTGCACTGCTCGTGAATGGTCATCAAAATGCTGGGAATGAGCTGCCGTACTTCTTCTTCTTCCACCTCTCCTTCTCATCTGAACCCCCTCGGGTAAACACTTACTGTCTCTGCTATTCTAGCATTTATTTAAAATAGTTGTCCGTCTTTACAGAGGTATAACTTGTAAGCTTTGCAGTTCTCTTCACGGTTGGTTGCCCAAAAACATACTGAATACATCGCCCAGATTATCCTCCAATATCAATGATGTGAGTGCTTCTACACTTTTTTTAGCTTCTTCTTAGATCTAGCTTTTGTACTCCTCTGAGTACTAGCTTTTGTACTCCTCTGAGTATCAAACTTACTTGCTGAGTAGAGATTTAAACATTCTTTTTATTGTCTTTTATTTCATATTTCATCGACAGTTCCATGTAGTTCTACTGATCTGTAAAATTTGCAAACGACGATGAAATTCAATTCTTTGTTCATCAATGCAAACTTGTTTCCCGTTCAAAAATACTATGTTTAAAATGATTGAACTTCTTAAATCTGTTAGAAATGCTAGAAAGATAACTTTCTATCTGCGCCATTCATACTGATACTGGTTTATTATGTATTTTCGACAGATATTTCCAATACAAGTGTCTAACCGTGCTTCCCTACTATTGACATCTGACAAGGATAGGGGCGTTGATTCCACAGATTCTAATCATTCTGATGCCTCTTCTGCTTCTAAGGTTTATGCTTAATCACTAATTTTCACTTTTTAGAATTCGATGCATAAATGAAAATAATATATGATGTATTGTCCCAATCCTATCACGAGTTTTCACTTTTTGAAATTTTTATGATCGTACTAGTTTGCAACATTTTGTAATCTTACAGTCTGGGAATTTGAATTCCGTGCAGTCATATGCAGAATTGCAAGGGGAGATATTGACCCTTGAACTTAAAATTATGCATTTGGAGCGGTATCTTCTTTCTCTCTACCGGACAGCTTTGGAAGATTGCATACCCGCTATATCTTCTGAACCTGGAGATCGAGAATTCATGCCAGTGCCACCTTCAAAGATTATATCAAGCCAACACTGTTGCAAAATGGAGCCACATATGAACAGTGTTGAATTAGTTCAGCAAGCTCAAGCCTACTCTTCTCGTTATTGGTCTAGTTCGGATTGTCAAAATCTCTCTCATGGTTACAAACCGAATTTGGCGAAGGTGAGCAAATACTAAATATTAGTTCGTTCAATTTGATTGTTTTGACATCTAATCGACTGTGAGTTACATTCTTTTTTTCTTCACAATTCAATAATTTAGAATTGATGATTGTGATTTGTGAGCATTTGCAGAATCGGAAAAATGATGGTTCTTGTCATTGGAGTCTAGCAGATCATTTTGGGATTATTCACGACACTCATTCTCCGGATAGACTCTCGGAAAATATCATGAGATGCATATGTTCTATATATTGCCACCTTGCACATTCCTCTCAGAACCAAGGAGACCTATGTGCTTCTCCTACTTCATCCTTATCATCGTCGAGTATATTTTCTTCCAAGAATCTCCATCGGAGTCCAAAAGACAGAGATCATGCGACAATTAATTGGCTTCAAGGGTCCAAAGAAGGAGTGGGGAAAATCGGTCTGATGTTGGAAATCACGAAGATATCAATAGATGATAAGAGTTTCAACTATGCTGCTGTAATGCTTCAAAATTTCAGGTGGTTGAATAGAGCATTTCCAAAATTTGGTTCTGGGTGTTTTGTTTTTATTTCAACGAGTATTTGACATGAGTCTCTTGTGTTAATAATCAATTATTAGGTCACTTGTCCGAGATCTTGAGAAAGTCGACCCAAGGAAGATGAAGCGTGAGCAGAAACTTGCATTTTGGATAAACGTTCACAACGCCCTAGTGATGCATGTATGTTTCTCGATAGTTGAATACTCGTGTTGAGGTTGATATAGCTATGCATGTTCAAATCTGTTACTCTTTGCAGGCGTATCTGGCTTACGGAATCCGTAATCGCTCGAGAAATACTTCAATTTTAAAGGTAATATTGATGGGATTGTTTGTTTATCTTATTAATGTATATGGACGTCTCATTCGTAGTTCATCTTCAGGCTGCTTATAATGTCGGCGGACAGTGCATAAGTGCGTTTGACATTCAATGTTCCGTTCTAGGAATTTGGTCGTACCGCTCGTCTCCGGTAGGATTTTTTCGCTTGAATTTCACGCTCATTTATAGGAATAATGATGAAGAGTTTGTTAACGGATTAAGGCCGTGTGAGAAATAATTTTCCCTTTTAACATCTGAAGCTGCAGCTAAATGGGATAATCTCAAATGACTATTTGAGTAATATATTTGATGTCGAAACATGAAATGCAGTGGGTGCAGACTCTCTTACATTCAGGGAAAAAGGTCAAATCCGGGATTGTGGGACATCCGTATGCACTGGAATATGCCGAGCCGCTTGTTCATTTTGCTCTCTGTTCCGGATCATTCTCCGATCCAGTGGTATGCTGAAATTGTTAGTAATGTCCTCTTAACTTCGATTGAAAAACCGGATCTTTGAAGTTGTAGACTTTATTTCTCGATGAAAACGTGTAGGTCCGGCTGTACAGGGCGAAGAGCATATTCGAAGATCTAAAACTAGCAAAGGAAGAATTCATGAGAGAGAGGGTTCATGTGCTGAAGGATGGAAAGATATCGATGCCAAAAATGCTCTACAATTTTGGGAAGGACATGTCACTTTGTGTGGGGGGGTTGGCGGAGATGATAGGGGAGTGTAGTCTGTCTGAGGGTCAGAAAACGGGGATCCAAAAATGGAAGCAGGGAAGTCCCGGGAAGAAGCTAGAGTGGATACCGTATAGTTCGTCGTTCCGTTATGTCATTCATGAAGATCTCGTCCGTCTTAAACCGACTCTTCTTTGTCGATGACACCCGCATGTATTCTTATTGATTCAAACCAATCTTGTGAATGGTGTATTAGAATTACGTCGCGTTTATTTTTTTATTTTATTTTCTTAAAATATTTAATATTAATTTATTAATATTATAATTAATAATTTATTATATTAATTAGTTGAAAATATGAATTTGATTTTATATTATAATATCTGGGGGCAATATAACATTTATGTATTATTTAGTAATTAAGATAAATAATATATTATTTTAATTACAATAATTAATTTTATAATGGAAAGGCCAGAGCCGCACTCACTGTGAGAGCTCAGAATACATAACGGTAACCTCGAAATCGCATTTCTTCATATTGGACGGAGAGAGAAGGCGGGAGAAAACCCAGAGAGGTAACTTGACGCGCCGGCGACGGGGCTAGGGTTTTGTCCCAATCGCAACATCTGTTTCTAATGCGGTTATTTCATTTTTATCGTCCTTTCTTTCCCCTACTTCAATTTTAGTTGATGGGTAGGGCAAATTCCTGATGTCGTAGGGAGTTCATTGTGCTGTGTCAAGAAGGTAGTAAGAGATGGAAGAAAAAGAAGAGGAAGACTCTACCTTAGTGCTTCGACAGTTGCAGGACTCTGTGAATGCCCATCCACATGATCCTTCTGTCCATTTTGATCTTGTAATTTTCGTTCGCTTTTTTTCTCCTGACTCTCACTCTGTCTCCGGGAATTTTTTTTCGTTGTTGGTAGATAATATCCAAGTTTGCACTTGTAAAATCACAGGGGCTTTTCCTCTGGGAAAAAGGAACCGACAAGGAAAAATCGGCAGCGGTGGAGCATTTCCTAGAATCAGCCAAATTAAACCCTCAGAATGCCGCCTCTTTCAGATACCTGGGAGATTACTACGCCACTGTTATGTCAGATACCAGTAGAGCCATTAAATGTTACCAAAGAGTTGTTTCCCTCAATCCTAACGACTCTCAGGCTGGGGTGAGTATTCCCGTCCCTTTGCTATCTATGGTTAATGAACAGCAAGCCTGAGTAGCAAGAATCAGTGATACACGCGAGTATTGCTCAATGATTCGAAAATTGACACATAGTAAAACCAGGAAGCTTTCTGTGATTTGTTGGACCGAGAGGGGAAAGTGAGTTTGGAAGGAGCAGTATGCAAAGAAGCTTCTGAAAAGTCACCTAGGGCTTTTTGGGCCTTCCGGAGATTGGGATACTTGCAGGTTGCCTTCCCCTCCCCTCATCTACTATTTTTGGCTTAAACGAAGAAAACTTTATGAAAGAAAAACCTTCATAATCATCAAAGAAAATGAGTGACAATGATCAAGCTTATAGCCTGACAGGTGCATCAAAATAAATGGCCTGAAGCTATTCAAAGTCTTCAACATGCTATTCGTGGCTATCCAAACTGTGCTGATCTGTGGGAAGTATGCCGCTTTGAATGATCTAACTTATTTCGGTTATCATTTAGTTAAACTACTGCTAATATTTGCTCCTTGTTTCTAGGCTTTGGGTCTTGCTTATCAACGACTCGGCAGGTTCACTGCAGCCATTAAGGTTTTCTTGTCTTCTTTTTTCCTTCTTTCCTTCCTTTTGTGTGAGGGTATGTACTATTATTTGCTCAAGTTCACATAATGCTTTATCAGCCCAAATTCTTCATTTTAACAGTCCTATGGGCGAGCCATCGAATTGGAAGATGACAAAGTATTTTCTTTGGTTGAAAGCGGAAACATTTTCTTGATGCTTTGCTCTTTTAAGAAAGTAAGAACATTTAAGTTAATTAACATCTAGATTCAGTGATCTATTTTTTTTTATCCTTGTGCTTATTTTATTACTAGTTCATTAGGCTAGGTTTCCTTGTACCATATCCCCTATTAATATAGGGACAATGGATATTTTGGTTTTTGGTTGATTGCCAAGCTATCAAATTTGTAGTTTGTGTTTGGCTAGAAATACCAAAAAAAGGAGAAAAAAGAAGTATCATATTTTTTCCTTTTGGAATAACAAGTCCTATGCGAATAACTTTCTGATGTCTTCTGAACTACTGTGGCGACCTTGGCACAATGTATTAAAATGATGACATTTGTCATTTCTTAAAAGGGAGTTGAACATTTTCGAAAAGCTTTGTATATATCACCTCAAAATGTATCTGCACTATTTGGGCTCTCTTCTGGGTTGCTTGGTATGGGAAAGGAATGTATTAAAGTGGGAGGATTCAGATGGGCTTCTTCAGTGTTAGAGGTTTGCTACCTTGTCTGGTTCTTTATTAGTCTGAAGCACTACATTTTTCATGGTTAGTTCTACTGATAAAAATTAAATTGATTGAAGGAAGCAAATGAAGTTGCAAAATTGGGTACTTGTTTAGCTGGAAATTCATCATGTATCTGGAAATTGTGCGGTGATATTCAGGTAAAATTGTCTTCTGAATTTGTTCTGCCACTTGAGTTTCCCCTACTTAGTTTCTTTGAGTTACATGTGAAGATATAATTTTTCTTTCTTTTTCACTTGAATGAGCATCATCACTCTCGCAAAAATTACTATTACCACCAAGATCTTGGATATTTTTAGCATGTGCTGGGTTTTTATACGACATCCTATTTTCAAAACATACTTGGCTATGATGAAAAGACATGCATCACATTTAATTTTTTACATTCAAGTAGTAATGTGATATTTCTCGTCTTGCTAGCTTATGTACGCAAAATATTTTCCATGGCTAGGAGGCCAAAATAAAGAAATGGATATAGAAGCTTTTAAGACTTCTATCCTTTCATGGAAGCAAACCTGTTTTACAGCTGCAATTTCAGCCAAACGTTCCTATCAGAAAGCTTTGCACTTGGCTCCATGGCAAGCTAATGCATACATAGATGTTGCAATCACTTCTGATGTTTTTTTCTCTTTGGATAAGAGCTGTGGACCTGACGTGAATTCTTGGTAATGTATAGTTTAGTCGTAGCTTATACGTCATATTGTTGGTTTACATTTTCAACTACTTGGCTTAATTAACAGGTCGTTGCCAAAGAAGATGACTTTGGGTTCCTTGTTACTTGAAAGTGAGAATTGTGAGTTTTGGATTGTGTTGGGATGTCTATCTGATGATAACGCATTGAAGCAACATGCATTATTAAGGGGGCTTCAATTGGATGTCTCTTTAGCTGTGGCATGGGCGTATCTTGGGCAGGTAATGTTATTGTTAATATCTAGAAATTCATTCATTGTTAGAATATTGCATTTAATGTTTATTATTGCATTCTATGTGTGCTTTGTTCCAAATGGGTAATTATATCTTTTTTCTCACATTAAAGCCAATATAGAATTGGCTTTTATTTGTGAGTTCCTTTCTCATTTTTCCAAGATTATATATGGCCATACTTTCTTCAAGTAGAGAGTTGTGAATACTCACTTTCAACATTGCATTGGAAATAGAACTATGATTTTGTGGTCGTCATTATTATTCATTAGGAAACGTCCCCCAAGATTGTCTTTTTGTTTTTTGGCCTTCATTGGTAGTTATAGATGAAGGAGAAAGAAATGCCGCATTTTTATTCATTACTGTTAAGGATGTGTAAATATTAGAATTAACATTTTCTTAATTAAAAAGTATTTGATTTTGTATTGAATTAGGAATTAGTTTCATTTTCTTATTTTCATTTTAAGTTTGTGTATAAATGTATTTAGTATATGAATGACATACATGAAGAATTATTCTCTTCAACACTTTTGTTAACATGGTATCAAAGTTACAATATTTTTATTCTTCTGCCTAACCGAGCAAAAATTTGTTTAGTAGCTAGGGTTATAGTTGAACCCTAGCCGATCAGGCCACCGCTTTCATCTCTATACGTCAGCGTTTAGGAATTTTTATTTTTGTTTTCCCTACTGAGCAAATTGTAGGCGTTCTCCTTCGTCGGCATTCTCATCGGCATTCTCGGCGTCTTGCTCTTCAGCGTTCAACGACGTTCTCTGCTTTTCGAACTTCGGCAAACTATGCTCTTCGGCGTTCTTTGCTTTTGGGTTCAGCTGTGTGTTTTTGTTTGTTGTTTCAGCCTTGTTTATTTGTCTTTTTCTGCCATAGTTGTTGTGTTGCTTTGGTGGAAAAGATCCTGGTATTGTGTACTTGTTTAGAAGACGAAGAAAATTCTAGTTTTGAGTTTGTTTTTATTTTTGTTTTTTTTTTTTTTTTGTGGTATTGGGTTTCTTATCATTGTTCAAATTTTGAGTAGTGGTGCAAAATTTTTTCCGTTTTACATTCTGCCATAGTGAGCAGAATTGCGAAAAGTTTTTTTTTTTTTTTCTTTCGTTCTACATTCTGCCCTAGTAAGCTGAGCTGCGAACGAAGGGCTACAAGGACACCCCTAGCCTACTTAACCGACCGTTGACCGCCAATCGCCGGCAACCATCAATCGCTGTCATATTGGAGATTTCTGTCTGATAGTCTACTAATAGCCGGTCGCGATTACTCTGTTCACCCCCTTGGCTAGTATCGTGGTGCATTCAATGAGAGCAATACATATATATTTTTTTCGTTTGCCTAGTGAGCAAACCACTGAAGGAACTCTTTTGCTGAAAAGTTCTCTTTCTAACTATTGATTTGTTGCTATGTTCCTTTGACAAGTCTGTGCGAAATTGGGTCATGGGGGGCCTGTTTAAGATTAGGTCTTTGGTGGTCTGTTTTAGAATACCCAATTGTGTGGTGAATTATCTTTGTAACAACTTAGCCATGATTAACATTTATACTCCGATTTGAGGATGAGTGTTAATAATTTGTAAATATTAGGATTGATATTTTTCTAATTAAAGAGGATTTAATTTTATATTAAATTAGAAATTCATTTTCTTAGGTATTAATTTTTTTATTTTCATTTTAAGTTTGTGCATTAATGTATTTAATATAGGAATGAAATATACATAGAAAATTATTCTCTTTAATACTCATGTTAACAATTACATTCTTAGAATATATACAATGAAGGAGAGAGATCACGTATGATTCTCACTCCTGATTTTTCCCTATAAATAGGAAACTACTCAATTAACTAAGATAAATACAATGAGAAAAAATAAACTAACTTAATTGTTGAAATAACAAAAGATAAAGGTAACTAATTTAAACTAAAAATATTATATCATCTTTCATGAATTAATTCTTAAATTCTACACCAGTCTTACCTTTTTTTTTACATTGCTTACTTGAGAATATCATGATCAAATTCTTATGAACTATGTCCAAGCGAAAGTACTCTTGGGGTCTTACACAAATTTGCTCAAGAATAAAGCGATTATGATGATCCTTCTCTATATCACAAAGGAGAAGTTAAATGAGTTAAATTTCTTTTCATGGTCTCATCCTCAAAATCCTCGTAACCATGTTTAATGGTGGAATTAATTTTCGCATGGTAACATGGGATGAAAAGCAAAAAAAAAACAAAAAAAAGCATTCATGGTCTTCTCTATAGTACAATGGAGAAGCTAAATGAATTAAATTTCTTTTGATGGTCTCATCCACAAAATTCTCTTATCCATCTAATGGGGAAATTAATTTTGGCTTGGTAACATAGGGTGGACTGCCAAAAAAAAAAGCCTTCATGCGCTTCATAACTTCATGCAACATAAAGAAAGAAATTCGTTCTTATTAATTTTTATTGCTATGGTTATTGGGACTTGTATTGGAGTTCCAAGATTAGTAATTCACCTTGAATAGTGTAAGGGTGCAAAGTAACAGTAACGTCTTGGAAAATAATAAATTCTTTGCTTGAGTGAAGTCTAAATGTACGTACATGTATGATGAGGAATGTACAACTGTTATGTTGGGACAAATTGTTGTAGAAACGACTTCTTTAAAAGCCATTCAAAAGAGGCTAACTAGTAAGTGATTTTGGTTGACGGGGTAAAACTCTTGAGTTGGCTGTGGACCTTTCATTGATCCATATTGGCCAAGTGCATTGATGGCTAATGAGCTGTTGCTATGCGACTGAGAGCTATAATTTGGTGGTTATTGTTTCTGTTAAATGCAATACACATGATAATTCATTTGTTAGAAGGACTAATTGTGAGCTTTCTATTACTTTATTGGAGATATGATTGATGCCTAAAAGCTCTGTTCTTGCATATATTCCTGGTGTTAATTTGAATTTTTCTTTTGCAGCTTTACCGGAAACAAGGTAAAAAGCAATTGACAGTGCAAGCATTTGATAATGCCAGGAGTATTGATCCCTCTCTAGCAATACCGTGGGCAGGCATGTCAGCTGATTTCCATATTAGGTGAATATTGCCTGTTACTTTTGACTGTCTGTTTTTTTTTTTGCCTTAAAACCACATTGGAACATAAGATTTTTAAATTTGATATGATTACCACTTAGCATGCTATATTAACTGCCAAATTCATTTGCGCTACAGGGAGTTCACATCAGATGAGGCATTTGAGAGCTGTTTACGAGCTGTGCAGATATTGCCTGTAAATACTTTCTTCTTTTATGAGCCTTTTACTGAATGTATTTGATGAGGATTCATAATTTTCTAATACTCTTTTTTAGTATTAGATTGGATTGAAAGGTCGTTTAGTTCACTCATTTTATTTTCATCAAAATTGCAGCTTACTCTGTTGTTAGATAGAAACTCTCAGCAGGGTTGCATCTACTTTTTTTGATGAACTAGTTTTCTGTCAGCTAGCCTCTACTTATTGTAGGACTTATGTGCAGGTTCCAGAATTCCAAATTGGTCTTGCTAAGCTTGCTCTTCAGTCTGGAAATCTTTCTTCTTCGCAGGTTTGCAAATTTTAACACTGGGAAGTGAGATGAATTTTAAATTTAAATTTTTATGTTTCTAATGTCACAGGTATATGGAGCCATCCAACAGGCCATACAACGTGCACCTTTCTATCCTGAATCTCATAATTTAAATGGACTAGTTTGTGAGGCACGAGCAGATTATCATTCTGCTGCATTGTCGTACAGATTAGCGCGCTGGTCAATTATAAGCTCTTCTTACCACGATCCAAACTCTGATGTTAGAGATGTATCAATTAATATAGCCAGATCACTATGTAAGGTAAACTTTTTCATTCACTGTCTCTTTTATTCCCGACCAATGGGTGATGGTTTGCTGAAGATAAAAGCTTTTCTAACTTAATATTTTGCTAGAACAAATTCTGATGTTTGATCTCATCATGCTTGCTTTTAATTTTTTTTTCATGCAGGCAGGGAATGTGCTCGAGGCTTTGATGGAGTGTGAAGATTTGAAAAATAAAGGTTTATCTTCTTACGATCTCATCTTTGCATTCTAATTTCCAACATTAAAAAAATGTAAAAGAACAACTTTATTTACAGTATGGAAGAAAATGATAGTTTAAATAATTGGTTTTGCTGATGTATATGGGGTTTGATGTTAAGGAATGCTTGACGTTGAGGGATCACAAATATATGCTTTCTCTCTGTGGCAACTTGGTAGAAACAGCGAGGCCCTTGCTGTGGCAAGAAATATTGCTGCTAGTGTTTCTTCATTGGACAATTCTTCTCAGGCTACTGCTGTCAGTTTTATCTGTCGGTTGCTTTATTCAGCATCGGGATTGGATTCGACATTCAACAGCATTGAGAAAATGCCAAAGAAACTGTTTCAGAATTCAAAAGTTACTTTTATAGTGTCAGCTATTCATGTGTTTGACTGGAGTAATCGACTTGAATCCATTGTTTCAAGCAGCCGTTCTTCCCTTACTTCTCAAGAAGAAATTACCAAAATGCACTTTTTGATAGCACTTGGCAAACTGGTAAATTCCTTATTTAGGTTCTATAATTGGAGCGATTCGTTGTCTTCCTGCTTATAGTAGACATTTGAATATGACAAAATCAGAATTTTGATACCATTTTGCCGTACCCAGGTTAAACATGGATCAAAAGGCTGTCTGGGCTTTCAGAGTGGAGTGTCTCACCTCAGAAAATATCTGCATAGATACCCTAACAGTAGTTTACTAAGGTAGATCTATGTGGTCAATTTTTGAGTTTTCTGTTAGATCTCAAAACTAAGGGTTTGCATATAGCTTTCTTCTTAATTGAGTAATTTTTCTGGAAACTTGATTCCTTTTTTCACTTTCTCATGGGTGCAGCACCAATCTGGAACGATAATGTTTAATGTCTGTTTCTCATTAAAAGAAGAAACTTTATTAGTTTATATAGTTATCTTATCATAATCTGGAATTCTTGGAGACAGTTGATAAAAATAGTGTAGAATGAGCTAACTTCTCAAAGCCTATGGGATTATGGCTTTTGCACAACTGAACATGATTTACTGAGTCAATTTGAACTTGGTTATTCTGTGGCATATCTAATCCTTTTCTAAATTGACTGTAATGTTGTCATCTTCAATTACATCTTTTATTTTTCATATGTTGTTTTGAAGATCAATTGTTGTTGCATTTTCCATTGCTTGTCCTAAATGGGCCCACACTTGTTGTGAACAGGAACCTACTTGGTTACCTTCTGCTGTCCAAAGAAGATGGGAGTGATAGTCACACTGCTACCAGATGCTGTAGTCTATATACCTCTGACCAACTGGCTAAAGAAGGGTTAAAATCTGTTTATGAAATTCACGGTGCTGGAGCATTTTCGTGCTATGCAATTGGCAACAGCAATCCCAAGTTTACTTACCCTACGTGTACATGCAAGTGCCAGAATAAAACTGGAGCTACATATGAACTGCAAAAGTATTATAATTTTCCTTGTTTGGCATTAAACAGATTTCTTGACATGTTAATAATAGTTTTTCTCTATGATAACGATCTTTTTTAGTCTAATTGTAGGATTTGATATGTATTTATAAGATCAGGTATGAAAATCTGTCTATTAGCTTTAGATTAAGGATCCATTTTCGTCCCTTTTTTGCTAAGATTGTAAATCTTGTATTTTTCATGTCAATTCGATTGAGGCCTTTGGTTGTAGTGTCAAATTCTATTTAGGGGCTTAGTTTGGTAGTTTTAACGGGGAAGAAAGATCTAGAAGTGTAGATAATTTCAAGATTGGGCGTTTTGACAATTTTTTGAATTATTTGATTTTTGTTATATTTGACAAGAATTCATTACTGATCTTTGGGACAATATTAATTTTATTATTCATGAGTTGACTTATAGTTATGAATTTTTTAAAATTTATCATTTTAATTTAGTTCTCTCTAATTGAAGAAAAATTACGTGGACAAGTGTTTTTTTTTCTTGAAAAAAATTCTTCCATTCGTTTGTTAAAATTGAAGAGAAATTATCTTTAAGACAATATTAATTTTATTATTTTTAAGTAGACTTATTGTTATGACTTTTTAAAAATAGATATTTTTAATTTAGTTTCTTCTAATTGAACAGAAATTATGTTAAATTAAGTGTTTTTTTTCTTGAAAATGATTCTTCCATTTTTTTTTTAATTTTCATTCCTTCAATATAATTGGTTTTGCAGAAGAAAAAAAAAGTCTTCTAAAACAATGTGATTCTTTTATTTTCTAGTTTAACACAGAATGGGTCTTTATTCTAGAAAGAGAAGTACAAAATGGAAACGAAGTTCTAGGAAAGTGAAATGTAGGTATGGTAATTAGACAAACGTGAATGTAGACACATGGACAGTGCATATTTGTCTGCATTGTAAAAGCATGCATCAGTGTTTTCGTGCACCTATTGCTTGTAAAAATTTTTGCATTGTATTTCTGTATTTTTATGATTGTATGAATTTCATTCAAATTGGTAGGTGAAGCTAACATTATTTATTTCTCAGATGGTTGCGGCGAGAGCCATGGAATTACAATGCTCGATACCTGCTGATACTGAATTATTTACAAAAGGCACGGGAAGAGAAATTTCCTCATCATCTTTGTATTACACTTGAACGGCTTGTTACTGTGGCTCTTTCATACTATTCACACCCTTCACACCCTGAGAAGGATAAGTCTTACCAATATCAAAAGTTTCAGATATTACTTTGTGCTTCAGAGATCAGTTTGCAAGATCGCAATCTAATTGATTCCATCAACTTTGCCAAAAGTGCATCAACTATCTTGCTTCCAGCTAGTTATAGTTTCTTTGCACATTTGTCACTATGTAGAGCCTATGCTGCAGTGAATGATGCCATGAACCTTCAAATAGAATTCACAAAATGTTTGGAGCTGAAGACAGATTATGACTTTGGTTGGATTTGTCTTAAATTCATTGAATCTCGATTCCTAAGTGATTCCAATCTTCTAGATATAAGATTGAAAGACTACTTGAAAGAGATGAAGAATATGCGGACCGTTTCGACTTCCTTATTTAATTTGGTGGAAAGCTTCATAACTATGTGGAAGCTTGATTTCATTGCCGCTGAAAAGTTGCTTGCTGAGTCTTTGTCATTGGCTTCGAATGAGACCTGCCTCTTATTTTGCCATGGTATCTGAGAAAACTTTTGCTCAACAGTGTTAAATTACGATCTTCATTTGGAGGGCATGGAGTTTTTTTTTTTTTTTTTCCTGTTTTGAAAGATATGGTCTAAGAACTGGATTACTGTTTTCGGTATCTTTCAGTCTCTAGTTCTTAAATGATTTGATAATTCTCTGATCATTTCTCATAGTGAAGGGATTTATGGTGTTTAATATGTTTATTAGGTAAATAGGATTGGGTGCTCCCTGTTTTTCTTTTTTCCAATCTTTTGCTAGATGTCTGTGTTTCCATGTGTTTGACTGTGTTTTTTTCTCGTACATTTGGTAACATGAGATTATTTGGTAGGTATTTTTATATAATCTTCTCTTATATGGTTTTATTTTACAATAATCTCTATTTCCCTCTCGTGTATTCTGCTTTCACTATAATATGCAGTTTGCTTCTTCTGTTGAGTCTTTATTCGGTGGTGATTGATCGTGTCAGGAGCAGCATGCATGAAACTTGCCAGAGAGTCCGGAAGCTCACAATTTTTATCGGGTGCACTAAAGAGTCTTGCAAGAGCACAAGCAGCCTCTTTAATTCCCATACCAATCATCTCAGTCATGCTGGCGCAAGCAGAAGGAAGCCTCGGTTCAAAAGAAAAGTGGGAGAGAGACCTTCGATCTGAATGGTTTTCTTGGCCTCCAGGTTCGATCTCTTGTCATTTATTTTGGCGTATCTTTTTGATTCATTGTATGGGATAATCAATTTTTCATAAAACACAAGTTTCTTGGTTGTATATTTGTTGTAACTGTATTAATATTGTTCATGCATGAGAAATATATCAACCTTAAATACTTTGTCAGTGATGTCCTGCATCGTCTAGTGGCTAAATACCTTAAATTGTTTTTTGGGACATTCACGGCTGTCAGTGTATAGAATCTGTGATGAATTATTTTAGGAAGTTGTTGGATTTGAATTTCAATTTTTAATCGCGTTACTTAGCCAAGCTCAAGGGTTTGATATGATTAATACATTTTACTTAAGTCCCTTGTATATTTGCCAGAAAGGAGACCAGCGGAGCTCTTTCTTCAAATGCATTTGCTGGCAAAACAGTCAAAAGCAGAACCAGACCATTTCGGCATAGAGTTCTGTCAAAGTCCTGAGAAGTGGGTACTGCGGGCAATCCATACGAATCCTTCTTGTCTGAGATACTGGAAGGTTTTGCAAAAGCTTCTGGAATGAGATTTCTTTACGCGGCTGAATTGATTACATAACAGCCTCGCTGTGAGTTTTTTTTTTTTTTTTTTTTTTTGCATCATTCGTTGGTGTGTTGTTACTTGCTCATTTGCCAAAATAAGTAAATCGAATAGCTGGGTTTACAAAGTTTGTCTTTGTGAAGGAAGCATAAGGTGCGGGAGGACACTTTCTTCTTTATGGTCTATGAGGTTTTTATTGGCAGACGAGCAAGTCTTTTCGAGTGCATTATTATCAATTTTTGGAACGGTTTTGGCAACAGAATCAACACGGAACATCCGGCAATGGGATTGGAAATGATGCAAAACACTACCGCGGTCAGGTTCAGCAACATTCCAAGGTTTATTGTTTTTCCTTGAAGGATGTAGTAGTAGATTACAACTTTAATGACCCCTCTACTGGCGTAGTGGTTGATGAGTTTTGACTGAAAAGTAATTCGATAATGAAGTGAAAAAACGTTCCCCAAACTGCAATCAGTGAAATGAACAATTTTCTAGAGAGAAACAGTCCAAGGCCTATATTTAATAAACCATTAAAAAGGGAATGACCTTGCAAAGGTTTGATGCGTTGAAGACGAGGAGTTGCTAGTAATGTTCTTTTAAAGTACGTGAAATAGCATTTTTAACAACTCTTCATCTTGACGTCGTTTGCATAAATTTCAAGTGCTAAAATGACAAGAATAAGAGCACGTTCAAATTTTATATTTGCAAATCAATATTTTGTATACTTGTATGATAAATAATTCAAAATCTGTAATAATCATGGGTGATATCTATTGTTATTTCAGCTGCAGTCTCCCCTGCGCTGGAATTTTGCAAAGTTCTTTAACCAAACAGACGAAACCCGCCCAAACAGAAGCAGCAAAGCCTGTCCAATTTCATTGTTTCACCACATCAAACTACAATCTGTGGCCTCACACACCTGAGAGGAGAGAGGAGAAACAGGTTTTGATCATAAGTTAGAACCATACCCTTTTCTCCTTGGTCAGTACCCAATAAATACTAAAAGCTAGTTTCAGATGATTCTCAGTCCCGCCATGAAAAATCTCTCTTGCATCCTCTCATCCTCCCCCGCCCGTAGTCTATCTCTGCATCAGAGCAAGATAACCCCATCCCATATTTCCTGCTATTTTTCGACGACCACAGCTTCGAAAACTCGTCCTCCTCCGTAGCATTATAATAGTTTCCAGGACTACTTGAACCCGAGATGTCATTGAGTTGATTTTTGAATGTATGGTCTGCGTCAGACGAGAAAATAAAATGGTATTAGTCTTACCAGCATCAAGCAAGACTATATTTAATTTTTTACTCTAATTAATCACTTAAGACCACTAAATAAATGCAGATTATGCAAGGCGAATGTAGCCTCCTCAAAGTTTGAACTCCCTACTTGCACAAAAATGCCAACCAGAGATTCATATTCACATTTGGATCCATCGAATTTCAATCAGAATAGCATGTCAATTTTAGACAAGTAACAGCAGCTCACCTTCATATCCACAGCAAAATGTTAGCACTTTAGATTGGGTGGCATTTTCCATAATATCGGAATCTGATTTAATACTTCTCTGACTCTGCAAGTGAGTGTCTGCTCTATAAGATTGTTGAGCTTCATCCATTGCTACAAATCTTAATCTTTCTTCTGTAGGAAGTTTATTAGAAGTGAATGGGGACATAGTAAACGAGTCCTCTGCGACATCAGTTATCTCCACATATTGTGATGTACTGATAATTTCATCTGCACTGAATCCAAATGATGCTCTATAAGCTTCAAGTTCCTCCACATCTTGTTTTGGAGTTTTGTTTTGCCTGTTTTGATATCCATTTGTAGTGGTAGAGTACACATCTGAATCCTTTGAAACACTTAACCTCCCACCAGTATGAGGAAAAGGTGGATTATCCAAATAGAATTGAGCAAATGTAGCTGGGCAGAAGAAATTTGAGTCTCGAGACGACATGTTAGGGGCATTAGTTTTCTCAAACCCAAATAACCTGCCAGAACCACTCCTTGAATATTTGCCATCTTGGGGAGAAACTGCAGGATCCCAATTTGGGGGCAACTCTCGCTCCAAAAATGATGATGATAATAAGCATCCACCCGAGGCCCGTGAACTTGGTGATATGAGCCTACTTGCAGGACTTCCAGGATAGAGTGAGTAAGTTGTCCGAAGGTCATTAGAAGCAATATATTTTGTCTTATCAGCACCTTTGAGATCCAAAGACGATGAGAGAAACTGAGCAAATGGGACATCAGGGGAAGATGGCGTAGTTAGGTGAGCAAGTTCTGGAGGGGGAGTAAGTGGAGCTGTAGATGGTTCAGTGGTGAAGGTTGAGAAAACAGGAGGAGAAACCAGTTGTGTTTCATGAGCATATGGGCCAGTGGCAAACATTGTGGACGAAGGACCTCCGGGAGAGTTGGCCGACAGTGACATGAAACAACTGGGCGACTGTGCTGTCGAGGGGAGACCAGAGTTTGTAAAGGATGCTGGTGAGGAAGGTGGAGCTAGAAGAGATGGAGTTAATGCTGTAGCCTGGTTGGTCAAACCAGAAGCTTGAGATCCATTTGGCTGGGCAGCTGATGGATTGCCCTCAGGTATGCGGGATGCGGGTACGATTCGTTTTCCACCTTTTTGAGGACCAAAGCAAGAAAATGCACCCCAACATCCTACCCATCTCTTTCGCTGCAATTTTACAAGATCAATCCTAATTTTTAGGACAAGAGTTATATCAAACCAACAAAAATATTACGAAATATATCTCTAAGTGTGTTCTGAATTTCGAGATTAATTATGAACCTAACCAAGACAATGCTCCTCATCATCCTCAATATCTCTTTTGCACCAATTTATGAGATTAATGCTAATTTTCCAAGAAATGTGATATCGAGCACAAACAGTAAGAAATCAGTCTCCAGTATGTTTAAATTTTGAAGTTCACACAGTATTTGCTCAACGTATGAACATTGACATTGACATTGACATTGATTCAACAAACACAGTCCAGTCTCGGGTTTTCAGTTCTAGACAAAATGTTCCAAGAAAAGACTGCTAACATTCTCCTTCGATTTGTGAGTTAGAAAAAAGAAATACACTCCAACACAAGAAAAAAGTTCTTATCAGAGAAAAAGCTGATTTCCAAAATATAAAAACGAGTCTAATGGCTTAGAGATTTCATAGAATAACGAGAACTTCATACTTAAAATAAAAATGAGTGCAAGCCTAAAGCCAAGGAAGATTTCTTCTTTTGTTGAAGTTAAAAGGAAATGGGAAACTATGGGTTGCTATACTTCAGTAAAGTGCTTCAGAAAAGGACCAAATAATGAAGATAAATTGAACTAATAACACAATTTTTTGCGACAGTCCAGATCTGACAGAGTAACAGTAGGATGCAAAAGAATGAACAAGAAACGACGAAACGGAAAAAGATAAAGAAATTATATCTCCAGTCAAAACAGTAAAATTGGAGTTGTAGGCGACAGCATTGTAGATCTGACTCCATAATTTCCAAAAACGAACAGAGCGATGAAGAAATGATTAAGAAGATAAGAAGAGAGATAGCACATACCCTTTCTTGCTCCAGAAATCTGTTCTGCTCAGAGCCCATTCTCATTCAATTGCAAGCTAAGATCTGAATTTCCTTCTTCCCCTTCCCAACTTACGATACTACTGCTCTTTCTTCTTCTTCGTCGTCGTCGTCTTCTTTTACAGCAACGTCAAGGAGACCCACAATGACAAAGAGTCAAACGTACAAGGTCAAACTCTTTCTTTCATAGCCGGAACTCAGAGACTAGCAGCCCAAAACAGTGGGAAGAAGCAACTTTCTGAAGATCGTCTAGATTTCGCTCTCAAAAGTATGATAACCAGAGAGAGGATGATTGATGACGATCCACTACACTAGTGTAAAAGGATGAAACGTTTGAGTACAATTATTTTCTACACTTAAAATAAATAACCTTTAAATCTTTTTAATTACAAACTTACTATTGTTTATTTTATGTGACTATCGATGTTAGAACACGACCATGAAAGATTTTTAATTAAGTAATAAGTCTAGTTTGTGAGTTTAAACTCGTGTTCTTGCTCTGATCGAGTTAAAAACTGTTATCCCCTCGACCAACACATGTACGTAAATACCATTGTTTAGTGTCTCCATACTTCAAAGTTTTGTGTATTTTTAGAAAGAAAATAATGCACGTTAGTCAATTGAGTTAGACAATCAAAATTCATTGGATTTGATTCTATAGAATTTATTATGTGTTTATGCTCAAAGATTAAAGCGATTAGTGGATGAAGTGATTTGTTTAATGTGAAATCTTAAGTGTACAAAATTATCTGATTTTATTATTTAGTTATCTTTAAACGCGTTGTTTTAAGTAAAGAAGGAAACTCTACTCGTAAATTTTACATTTTTCACTCTGTCAACCCACTGATATGGACTGGATTTTCATACTAGACCCTTGCCTTTGTATGATGGACTATTACGAGAGTTTTTACAATCGAGTGAATATTTCAAGTCTAGTCGTGGATGAGTTCTCCGATTGTTGGATGTACCCACCATTTTCGTGGGCTTTGTGCTAGTGATTTGTATCAAGTAAAAACAGACCCAAAAATAATTGTTTTTGGTTCTAATTTATGAAGTCCATAATTGTGATAGCTTGTACATGCCAACCATTCAATAAGTATTTTCACAAATATACAAGTACATTAATAACATAGGATTCATTGCTACATTGGATATTATCAGCTTGCGGATGGTACCGGACCACTTTGATTAATTTTCGATAATTAGGAAGAAGCCATGATAAGGTCAACCTAGACAGCAAGTGAATTTGTTATGTGTAATAAAAGTGGCAATAAACTTGGCGATCATCATCAATTGGTCAACATGTGTTTTCAAGATCTGAATGTTAACTAATAATACAACAAGGAATGTATGTGGTAAGTCAATAACAACATCAACAAATGGATTGGTAGACCATCATTTGATCGTAACGGGGCATTATGATTGACCCGGCACTGTGGTAGATTCAAGGTCCCTGATTGAAGGAAATAGAAGTACCATTGAATCTTTCTTATATTTCCAGAGCATTCTAACCTCGAAGAAAGCTCATAAATCCACTTCGTAGGCGCTTTACAAATTGATACCAATCAAAACGAAATTCGTGACAGTCAGTGTAAGTGCTATTCCTCAACAATTATAAGAATGCTCAGATGAAAATAGTAATCTGAGAAGGGAGAAAAATATGTTATTTTTTTTACTTAATAAATAATACATCCATGAAAATCTATACAAAACAGAGAAAATGTTACCATCCCGACCAATCGCAGACAACTAGTAAGATGACAACTTTCTACAACCATCAACCTTCCACTCTTTCTTACACAGATATAGTTCATTCTGAGCTTGAGGAAACTCCCACACTTTCCCTTTCACACTCCCAATACACATAAAGATATAACAGTTGATTTATACATTTCCCTTCAACTAAAATAAAAAAAAAAAAAAACAAATATCAAAAAGCTTAATTCTTATCTGTTTGCCTATGTGCGCCGGGTGGAGCTATAGGTCTGGGCAAGTAGTTATTGATTTCTGCACCTGGGAAGTTGGGGGCTTCTACATAAGGAATCTGTGGTACATTATAAGATCAGTTCAACAAACAGAAGTAGAAGTACTTAACCACAACTCATTTAGTTGGAATCTCACAACTGTTAAAACGACTGCAAGCAATTCAATAGTTTTATTATCCTTTACTTGGAAGAGTTGGTACTTGGAAGAGGGAAATAATAAATAATATCCTTTGATATTCCTTAATAATTAAAATCCAACATATTTGTATTTCTATTATAGATGGATAATGATACTCCATATATTTTCCATCACTTTATATGGTTGGTTGCTCTAACTCTACTCCACCTCTATGCATGATGCGTCCTCCTACAATGGCTACAAAGGGGATTTTTTTTTCGTTCTTTTTCTCGCATTCTTCTACTCTCAATATGATCTCTCTCCTGCTGTTGGCTTCCCTCTCTTTCAGCTAGTGGTTTGTACTAATTTCATTAATAAAATAAAATAGGAATGGAGTACCTGTGACGCGTATAAATCGTAAGAAGGTTCTTCGTAGTCTGAAGATTTAAGAGAAGAAAGTGGAGAACAAGTATCATTGCTCATTTCACTTCCGTTCAGCTTAGACATGACACTATTTACGGCAGCCTCACTCTCATTTCCATTGGTTGACTTAACCCTCTGTACACACACCACAAAATCCAATTGATTAGCAAACTAACCAAAAATGTTAACACCGCAACAAAAAATGATAAAGAAGAGTTCTCATTGTGCTTTCCTTCTGCATATTTTTTAAATAGCTTGTAATAAGGAAGCTGTTGCAAATAAAATAGAGGGATAAAGCAAGATATTGTAGTAATGAGGTGCCAAAGAGGTGGTTAGTGGGTGGTTATGATTAAGGAGAGGGGGCAAGGTAGAGATTATCAAATATTTCCTAGAACAAATATTGCCTATTGCAGTTTATTTCCAAGCGTGTAATCGTGGTAGTTTCCGGGGCAATGTTTCATCGGATCTGTAGTATTTGTATTTCTTTTCCGAGAATGTGTTTATTACTGTTTACGTTGGTGGTCTGGGATTGTGTTTTGTTCAGGATGTTTACGGTTTTATAAAGATAATAGAATCCGTTTGTTTTATCTCTCTATATCAGAATCTCATGATTTCTAGTTCTTCAGAAAGTTGTTGATATTCTAGCCCCAAGGACTGAAATATTGACAGATCTGGATTTTCAAAATATACAACAATAAGCTGAGCTTGTCAAGACACTATTTGATGGAATCATTCTAAGCTAAAGGAGCGAGTATTTTCTCTTAGTTTTCAAAGGTGCTTATATGTATGTGTGCCTGTTGATGATGTTCCTCACAAGTCAAAACTTATATCAGGTTCAATTGGAATTTTGAAAATAGGAGAATTTTGGAAGGAAGGTGTGTAGTGAGAGGGATCAAGAGTTTTTATTTTTATTTTTTTCTAAGAAAAAGAGAGAATAAATAATGGCTAAATGTAGAACAAATTTTGTCAACCCCTCGAGCTTCTTTCAACTCCCATTTTCTTAATCTTTCATTTTCTCCACACAAAAATCATTACCGATTTAAAATATATGAAAAGAAGGTTTAAAAGGCAGTACCTGAAAGATTTTACCAAGATTCTTTAACCCTTTTGCTCGTGCTCGGAGTTCTTCCTTCTTGACATTATTATCTTGGAGTACCTACATCCATGGATTGAAGTTATCACTAAGCATATTGGAGCTGGAGTGTATTTGTAATTCGCTAATTATCAAAAAGCATTAAACCAACCATTTGACAAACACGGGAAAGTGTAGCCTCAATATCGGCAACATTAAGCTTCCAAAGGGAATCAATCATCAATTTCTTGTGAGATTGAACATATAACTCAAGCTCTTCCTCGGTGTAGTTTCCTTCTCCACTAAGTTGCTTTTTCATATCCTCCTGCAGCTGAATCAGAGCAATCGCACCTACAGCAAGTGAATAAAAAAACAATTCATGAAGAGTAATGTTTAATCAATCATTAAATATTAATATGTACTTGTTATCTTATATTAGGGTGATTAGCAAAGATCAGATAATAACTGAAATCGAATGAAAAACAGACAAACAAATGAAAAATGGTGGGTACCAAGTGATTTGAGGTAAAAATTTCCAAAACTACAAGACAAGTACCACAATTACTCCAATTTCATTGAATAGAAGGGTCAAGACATGGTAAGAGATAAAAATAATCTGATACATATTTTGAACAGTAGGAATGAACCAAGTATGAGAAGCCGTGGTAAACATGTTGTGACATAGTATGCGGTACTAAAATATTTTGGCATCAAAACTATCTCAAAGAAACTAGACACAAATTTGATACACAACTAACCTGTTGCAGCTGTAACTTGGGATTTTATAAAGTGGCCTTTGTTCCTAAACCACTCAGCAACAAAGGGCACACCCAAATATATTGCTTTCTTCCCTAGTTCTTTCGCTGCCTGTCTGGCATATATGTAGCCTATTGTATTTAACATGTCAACGCCGTAGGCTGTTCACAGAATAGAGATGAGAGTATACTTAATTTAAAAGAACCTCTGTAGTGGAGCATAAATACTAGGAAACATAATTTATCCCTCAATCTAAACATTGGAACTACTGAAAAGCTATATGCTTCAGACAAAAGTACATGCCTAAAGGCAGCAGGACAAGACCAGTCCATGAAATTAGTAATATTTATGACATCCAAATTTTGTTGATGATTTCATACATATTTTGCATTATGCGTGATGCTCTAGTATCAGAAATCTTTACAAAACTTTTTTATGCTGCAAATATAAAGTTGCATTTTTTGCAGAAACTTTCTAGTATTTTAGATTGTGCAAATTTCCATTTATTTTCATAGAGGTGCATGGGGACCTATATTATCCAAAGATTGAGACATTCAACATTTTCTCCTTCACCATGATGATAATGTCAGCCACGGGTAGATATATGTTACCTGCATTGGAAAGTCTTGCTACTTCAGCTTCAGCGTGCTTAATAAATTCTTCTTTGCTACCTTGCACATACTGATTTAATCGATCTTTTAGTATTTGTGCAAGCTTTTCCTCTCTTTCCTTTTGGACAATCTACGAAGGAAAGAACATAAATAATGGATCCACAGAAAACTTCCACAATGACAAGCTTCTTGTTTAACCAGAAAAAAACAAAAGCAGTACGTATCAACAATAACAAAACCCTCATATGGATTTGAACTATTATTTTGCTACAGGTTGCTTAAACCCAGTCAACCTTAACTAAGTCAATATCATAAGACTATCTATATTATTTAATAATCACCTAATGTTCCTTGCACAATGAGTAAACCTACAAAGTATGCAACTGGATATCAAGCGAAAAACAGAGATGATGACTGGAAATGATGATGGAACCAAGCACCCACAAAAAGAAAAAGAAAAGAAAGTGTCTAGCTTACATTGTATTTCTACATGGCCGAGCTCCCTAAAAACGTTTCTCTTGTTTTGTTAAATAATATATTCAAATCATTAACTTCATTTTAATTCTTTAAAGCAAAGAGAACTGACATCATGTTTTGTGTCCTTAATGATCCTACAATCAAAATTTTCAGCTTTACCACAGCCAAAATATGAAAAGCTCCATAAAATACCACCTCTGGCTCAAGATAATGAATAATAAAATTCTGATTTGAACACACTAAAAAATAATGATGCAGCTGCTTTAAAATGCTAGATGGTAAACAACCATTAAAACTCTTTCATAATCAGATGCTACATAAATGAACAAAATTAATAAAGGATAATCGCAAAGGTGTTTTTCAATTTAAATCATTTTTTAGCACTATCATTTTGGAATTTTAAAATTTCAGCTACCACCAACACATTTGGAACATGGATGACACAATTTTGTAAATTTATGAAAAACTAACATGAGAACTATCTTGAGAAGGAAATAAATAATACCTCAGAAAAAAATTTCCAAATATATAATTAAAAAAGAAAAAACTGTTTCAATTTTTATTCAGAATGTCCAATAATTATATGTAAATACAGCATGCGCATACATGTATATGTATTTGTCGTGTCCTCCTGACGTTTGTGTGCAGATATATTTCCTTTTTAAAAAGATAATGCTCTGGCCAGTAAATATAGGTTGTTTCTCATATCTCTGTCCATATTTTTTCATCCTAGATTACGACAGCCGTAGTAAGATTTACCCTCATTTTCTCCTGCAACTTTTTGGCATCAAACTGCTCCCCTTCCGTAAAAATATCTAGCGAAGCCATTGAAGCCATTGCCAGCTGGCCAATATATTCTTCAAAAAGTTCACTCCCAAAAAGCATGGCAAAGATGGCTGCTGGATCAATAATTGCGTCACTACAAACAAAACGAAAAATTGCCTTAACACTCTTAAAAGGAAGAACATTTTCCCATAAGAAAAATGTTAAACTAAAAAAATTAGAAGTGGAGGAAAAGATACTAACGTTGAGACTCCAGATTTTCCGTAAGCATCATATGCTTGTCGTTGTCCAGGATCACTTAATACCTGGTAAGCCTCTCCCAAAACCTAAATTAAAATGAATTGACTATGAGTTCAAAAATGAAAAAAAATAAAAAACATCATTCAGTAGTTTGAGACCCAATAACGTAGGCAGCGAAGAAGAAAGTCGTTGATAGAGAAAGAAAAAGAGGAAGAAAAAGGAAAGTCGTAAGAGGAGGAATGAGAAGGAGAAGAATTCTAGAGAAAAAAGTAGAGTTGAAAAATAGAAAACATTTCATTCATTCAATAATTATTATAATCTGTATTTTCAAATTGCAATAGAACTTAAATAGTAAAAGTTAGGCCTAATCCTAAAAGATAAAAAATTAACTTTAACTAAAATAAATAAAACATATAAATAATAAAATTAAAATGTTCAAAATGTCCTCGTCAACTCTCCTGAGGTAGAAGAATCACTCAATCAAGTTGACGAAACCACAAGACAGCAAGTTGATCAATCACTCAACCATAAGCTAAGTGGTTGAGCAACCTTCTTTCAACGTCTACAGACTTGTGTAATTAAAGGCCTGGACTGAGAATCTTTCTGAGTTGGTCGGAAATCCGACAAAGAAAGATGACTCCGAAAGAACTCCAAGAAGTCTAGATCCAAGTGCTAAAATGTCTCTCTGAAAATCCACGTACAATCAATATCCGATCGATCCATTCAACGAACCAGTAAGCGTTTGAACCTCACCTTCATTAGCAAATACAATTTTTCATCTAAAATAACATCAATTTTATCTTTATGTGTTGTGACAGAGAATGTTAGAGAAGCAGGATTAACAGTTGTAGGCTTAAAATCGATAGATAAAGGTAGAAAAGCATTAGCAGATGGACTAAAGTGACCTTTATAAGCAATCAAGTAATCAACATTAAAAGTAGGATGATAACCAAAATGAGGTAGAAGATCAACGACATATGCATTTGAGCCAATTCGCTTTACAATTTTAAAAGGACCAACGCTACAAGCTTGCAATTTAGAACCATATCCGAATGTACGCCGCTCATGACGAATTCGAACTATAACATAATCTTCAATATTAAATTCAAATTGTCGTTTACGTGAATCATCTCGTAATTTATATGATGCATTACGAGCCTCTATTTGTTTATTGATCTCTCTATACAAATCATGAAAATGTTGTACGAAATTTTCAGCCGACGTAGACACACCAGCATGCAGTGACACATGGAGAAGGTTTAAGAGCTTCATAGTTTTGAAACCATGAACAACTTCAAAATAACTCATACCTATGGCTCGGTTCACGGAACTATTATATGTAATCTGGGTGGTGGGGAGAATCAAATTCTAATTTCTAAGATTTTATTTGACCAAACATCGTAATGAGTTTCAAAGAGTTCGATTAACAATTTAAGTTTGACCATCAGTTTTGGAATGATAAGCAATCGAAAATTTTAGTGTTGTGTCTACCATGTGTCAGAGAGTTCTCCAAAAATAACTAGTAAAACGTACGTCCCTATCTGAAGCAATAGTCGTAGGGAGACCATAAAGTGTGACAATCTCATTAAAATACAATCGGACTACCTTAGATGCATCCGACATTTTATTACAAGGAATGAAGTGCATCATTTTTTAGAAACGATCCATAACGACCAAAATAGAAACATGTTTTTTAAAAGTGCGCAAAAGTCAAATCACGAAATCCATACTAACATCCTCTCATGCACGATTAGGGACAGGTAAAGGTGTGTAAAGACCAGTGTTTTGTCGTCTTTGTTTAGTCACTTGACAAACTCTGCAAATATTGACTATTTTGCCGACATCTTTTTTTAAGCCGGGCTAATAAAATTGACGTTCAATTTCTTCTATTGTTTTATCACGTTCAAAATGACCAACTAATCCTACTGCATGAATTTCCCAACGAGAAACTCTTTAACTGAAGTTTGAGAAATACACGATTTGTTAGTTTTAAAAAGATAACCGTACTCAATATGAAAGTCATTGTTGTCGTCGACTTGCCCATTTTTCAAGGCGTGAATAATATCTTTAAAATTAGGGCAAGACTCATAATACTCTTTGAGTCTTTCAAAACCGATGATTTTAGCACTCATAATGTTTAGAAGAGATATGCGCCGACTAAATGTATCACCTGCTTGATTCTCTATACCATTTCTGTGTTTCAGGACGAACGAGTATACTTGCAAATATTTAATCCAACGACCATATCAAAAGTTCAATTGTTTTTTAGAATAGAGATATCGTAAGACTTCATAGTCCGAGTAAAATACAAATTCCTGAGGTAACAAGTAGTGACGCCAATAGCGTAGAACTCTCTATCATATGTTGAATATCGTTGTTTGACATCATTTAACTTTTTGCTGAAATAAGTGATGGGGTGTCGTTCCTGGCTGAGAACGTCATCAATCTCCACTTCCGATGCGTCGCATTCAATCTCAAAAACTTTAGAGAAATCGAGAAGACGCATTACTGGAGCTTTCGACATTCGGGTTTTAATAATTTGAAAGGCTTTAGATGCTGCTAATGTCCAACGAATTTGCCTTTTTCATACACTTGGTAACATGAGCCATAATTGTACTGAACCCTTTGATGAAATGAGAGTAAAAGGTAGCTAGTTCGTAAAAGCTTCAGACGTAATTTAAGCTCTTAGATTCAGTTCAATCAACAATTGTCTTAACCTTTAAGGGGTTAAGGGATATCCGCGTCGTAAAGACTATAAAGCCCAAAAGGTAACACTCTCCGTGAAAAACACATACTTTTTAACATTAGCATAGAGACTTGAAGAGTGAAGGATGAAGCAAACTTGTTGGAGATAACTTAAATGTTAATTTAAAGTTTGACTAAAAATGAGGATATCAACGAAATAAATAACAAGTGAAACTTTTTCATAGGTCTAAGAGCATAAGTCATTACTCTCGTAAAGTTGTTTGAGGCGTTGATGAGTTCAAATGGCATGATAAGCCACTTATAAAGTCTATCGTTTGTTTTAAATACGGTCTTCTATTCATTATCGGGACAAATCCTTATTTAGTGATACCTACTTCTAAGGTCATTTTTTGAGAGTATTTAGCATGAGCCATTAAGTCCAACAAATCATCAAGTCTAGGGATAGAAAAACGATATTTTACGGTAATCTTATTATGGCTCGACTACCAATGCATATCCTCCAAGTGCCATCTTTTTTTGGGGTCAAAAAAGTTGAAACTGCGCAAGGACTTAAGCTCTCACGAATAAATCTTTCATTTAAAAATTCATTTACTTGTCGTTGGAGTTTAACATGCTCGATAGGGTTCATTCTGTAATGATGTAAGTTTGGAAAGGGTGCTCCATGAATAAATTCAATTTCGTGTTGAATATCTCGTAATGGGGATAATTGGTTAGGCAGGTCTTTAGAAACACGTCTTTAAATTCATCGATGATTGACTAGGTTTCCGCAGAGATTATGAGTAGAGGATTTAATCCACTCTCTATTATTAACACGAGAAAAACAACTGAATCGTTATTAAATGAACGCTCAAACTCCGTAAAAGTAATAATATTTAATCTTTGTGTTCAACAATTTTTTTTGCTTGAGGAGTCTCCAGTGGTTTTGGGTTTGGGGGTAGGGATTAAGACGAATTTTCTTTCCTCAGAACACAAAAGTGATATCCAAAAGGAATTTGATCGACCATGTATAGTAATATCCAAATCAAATAACCAAGGACGACCGAGAATAACATTACTGACATCCATGGGAATGACATCACACCAGAGTTGTTCTTTGTATTCAAATAACTAAATGATAACCAAACAACGCTCTTTTACATATATGGAGAAAATGTCAATCCATGAGACATTATAAGGTCGAAGATGAGAAATTGGTTGCAATCCAAGACGGGTTACAGTAGTTACAGATACTCTATTAATACAATTAACACTATCCACAATTATTTTACAGTCTTTGTTATTAACTTTAATATAAGTGTGAAAAATAAAATGACGAAGTCAATCTTCAACGTGTGTAGGTTGGGTAAGCGTACATCTCACAACAGTTAGTCGAGGTGAATCGAAGGGAGTAAACAAAAAACTGGGTCGGATACATCTTAAAAAGTTATCATTGTCTAAATCCTTAAATTCTTCAGGGTTAGCTTCATAGACTTGTTCTTCATTTGTCTCCCCAACTGCATTTTCACACTGTAAATGTGATTAAAACCCTTACAATTAAAACATTGTAAACGCAAAGAGCTTCGAGAATTGTTCACGTTTTTTCTTTTGTTTTCCTTCACCAAAGAGGTATTAGACAAAGTAGATCCTATGAGAGACTTGAGAGTAATAGGAGTCGGGATTGAGGGAGGTCTATTGTCAGCTCGTTTGTCATACGGAATTTTCGTAACTATCTCATACTCTCAAACTAATGAATATGCATGATCTAGGGTGTTGAAATCTCGAAGGATAAGCTCGCGTCTTAGATCATCTCTCTGTCGAAATCTGCTTAAAGTGATGGTCTCATCTTCCATGACTTGACTTCTCATTCGAAAATCATCGAACTGGTTAACATATTCAGTGACTGGTCGGTTGTCTTGGGCAAGGGCATTCCATAAGTTCAACAAATTACCCGGTAGGATTTGGGTAAATACTTCTCTTGAAGTCGCCGTTTTATTTCTTCCCAACTTTCAACAGGACGCGCATAACGTCTTTCAAGGACATCTTCAACACTCTTCCAAAATAGTTGGGCAGTACCAGATAATTTTAAACGAGCAAATTGAACTTGTCGATTTTCTGGCACTCCATACCAAGCAAAAAAATGATCAATAGCTTTTTATCCACTGAGTGAATATACGAGGATCCAAATTTCTATCAAAAGTAGGCACATCTAGCTAGATATTCCTAAAGAGTTGTTCATCATTGCGATTAGGAGCATGAGAATCTCGACGATTATGATTTTGACCACCTTCTCGACCGTAATCTCTATCTCTACGGTTATGACCAAAGTGTCATAAAATATCTTGCCGATGATGGTGACATTTATTATTGAATACTACTGAGTTGTCTGTATCCGAGGGATGATGACCTTGTTCCACGTTATTTAACCTATTTTCTAAATTTCTATTTGTCTCGCGAATAATAGTCAATTCAGTCTGGGTGGTATCTAATTATTCTTGAGACTATTGTTGATTATTAAGGAGAAAGAGTATCAAATTGGGAAGATCCCATATAAAACACAAAGAACTAGATGAGACTTTACGACCACTACGTAACTGCATGCAATGTTAATAATAAAGAAAAAATTGAGAGATCAATAAACAAATAGTGCTCGTAATACATAATATCTACTAAAACCAAATACCACAAATTATTTTATTATTATTATTATTTTTTAGATTACGTTAATTCTAACAAAAACAAATGCGTAGAATATATTTTAAAATAACGAAGCGAAGACCAAATATAACAAAATTGATTTCAAATGAATGATAGAATTAATAGTTGAATATGAAATAATCTGTAAAGATTAAATCAAATGACATTTAAATCAGAGAGCATTTAGGTGAATCAAATAATCTAGTTTAATATAGTGACAGACCATGAAGATTGATATGCATATGAATTCAAAGTATAGGTAAGTCACAACTCAAAGAACAAAATCAAAATATAATTTAGAAATTACAGAATTGAAAAACTAATAAAAGATTGAAATAGAAAACTCCTTGAATCTGTTGAATGTACTCGAAGATAACAAATTAACGAATAGAAATCCATCAGAACCCCGACAGAAACCCACTGGTATTGATATGTGGTATTGAAATTTATCTTTAGTGAAACCCAAGAAGAGCAGCGAACACGAAATGCTAGCAAACCTAATTTGGCCGAATAGAAGATTGTAGTAGCAAAACCCACAACCAAATATTCATAACGTCCTTAGCGTCTAGAGCAGTTCAGAGGGAGAGGTTTCCAAAGACTGAGCTACTCATCGGATTTGTCAGCGATATCCTGAAGCATCGATTTGGGTCTGAACGTGGTAGATCGGAGCGCCGGAGATGCTCCGATTGGCGAACGGCATTGCTAGAGGCGCCAATAACCTTCTCCTTTGGTTGACAGTGAGCGAGGGAGGCAGCGCTGATGAATAGTGATAAACAGGGATGAATAGCAATGAACAGTGATCAAAATTTGAAAATTTGGGTGTTAAACCAAGATTTTATTGTTTGAGAAGACAATAAAACCTGCTCTGATACCAATTTGATATAGGCAGCGGAGAAGATAGTCGTTGATAGGGAAAAAAAGAGAGGAGGAAAAGAGAGAAAAACCGTAGGAAGAGGAAGGAGGAGAAGAGAAATTCTAGAGAGAAAAGTAAGGTTGAAAAATAGAAACAATTTCATTCATTCAATAATCATCATAATCCGTTTTTCCAAATTACAATATTAAAACTTAAATAGTAAAAATTAGAGATAACCCTAAAAAATAAAAAATTAACTGAATTAAAATAAATAAATAAAACATATAAATAATAAAACTAAAATGTCTGACATGTCCTCGCCACCCAAGTTTTGCTTAACATTTTCAGGGAAGTATAGATTATGTAACAGACTATCTTAATATATAGATGGACAATTTTTTTTTTCCTAAAAAGCAACATATAACTGACTTATATAAAGAAGCCTATCTGATTCAGCCTTCATACTAAATAAAATTTTAATTATCATAATAAGAAAAGGAGAACTATTATTCAATATAATTTTGTTTCTTATTACAAAAAAGAAAAAAAAAAAACACGAACGAGGGAGTCTAATGTACCTTTGTCCTTTGGCTCCTTGCCTCAAGTCCCATCCTAGCTTAAAATTAAATATAATTTTTTTTATTAAGTCAACTGTTAAATGTTAATTTCCACTTACCTCAAAAGTATGACTGATAAGGTTGAGGTTAATTCAACCACATAATTTATTTCATATCATTAAACATATAAGTAAATCAAGCAACAGTTAATTTGGTATCTTTGACATATACAAATGTGATTAGGCTGTCGCTGAGCAAGGATTTCATCAGAAAACCAGTTATGCCTTGGACCGAAAGACAAATTTGAATTGGCTCTCTAAAGGGAGAAAAAAAAAAAAAACTAGAAGTAGTGAGACCATTAAACCTACACTGTAGTTCTCAAATCACCTAATAGAGATGTTTATGAAAAGAAAAGATGGATTATCAAGAAATAATTTTTTTTTCTGAATAACTTAACATATTGAGATTAGTGGATTATTTAGCATGCCATCGGAGTAGATTGCCTTAACTTTCATCCATTTATCACAGTCTTTGCCCTTTCAGTCTTTTACAGACAGAACAAAATAGTACACAGTACGTATCCATAACTTCCTATCATAATGACACAGTTTGCCGCATACACTTACTACTGAATATGTGTATAATCTGACCACACAAAACTCCCCAAACAAATTATTCTTATTTCTCATGCTAAAATTGCAATGGTACTGCAAACTTTTCCTTGGTAGCTTCGAAAGCATTATGTTTTTGAATAATACCAAATGTAAGGGAATAATCAATTATTGGCTGAGTTAAATAACTAATACGCCATTAAAAACATGCTTCTTTGTGGGCTTAAATGCTTAAAATATGTAAATATGAGAAATTTTATCTATTCAATATTCATAATCCTTCTTACACTGATTGTCAAAACCAAACCATACAGGAACAATTACAGGATTTTCAGAACAGAGTTTAGCTTTTATGGTAGAACCCAAAGTTTGCTGGTGAAAAAGGTTTTAACTCACCTGAAAATTTTGTGCTGCAAGTGGGTCGTTTGGATTTTTATCTGGATGGACTTGTCTTGCCTGAGAAGACCCACAGAGAGAGAGAGAGAGAGAGAGAGAGAGAGAGAGAGAGAGAGAGAGCAAAAATTTTCAGACAACCAAAACTTCACTGTTAATTATGAGAAGGGAAGATACAAATTTGTGTGGTTAATTCGTGGGAAAAATAAAATGAGGACCGAAATTTGCTTAAGAACGTGTCAAATTTAATGATTCATTTGCAATAAAAGAGAAGAGTAACACAAAACTTGGGCTAACTATTGATCTAATGGTTAATACTTAATCATAAATATAAGAAGTAAAGAAAATGAAGAAATCATAGGTGCACGGAGCAACAAAAATCGTTCATAAATTTGTAGACGAACAGAAGTCAACCGATCAACAAGTGTCAACCAAACACACTATACTAGAGACGGATCGACAAAAGCTTATCCGAAGAGCTCATTAAAACTACAGATTCCATCTTTCAATCATTTCATGGGAACAAATTATCCACAGTAAAAATCGATCGTAGTAGAGCACAAAAAATCACCTTCAAATAGTATGCTTTCTTGATCTCGGCCTCGGAGGCGGTGGGGCTGATTCCAAGCACGTCGTAGTATTCGGTGTCCTTCACCATCTGAATCTCCAACGACAACCGGATGAAAATCTATGTACTTCACTCCTAGAACTTAGGTCCCCTTACAAGAAACACTCGGAGTTGTTCGTCTGCTTGGCAACGACGCTTGAAAAAACAGAGTGATTTACAGGTAGAATCGTAGTTAAAAGGAGAGAGAGAGAGAGAGAGAGAGAGAGAGGAGGAAAACTATAAAGGAGAAAAGGACAGAAAGAACAGAGAAAATATGGAGGAAGATTCCTCCTTCGGCCAGTGTCCGTCCCTAGCCGCGTAGGACGCATGTAAGCGCCACTGCATGACGGCGTTACTTTTCCTTCTTGCATTATCCAAAGTTTTCTTTCTTTTATTTTTTCATTTTTTTTTAAATTTATTCCCATTTATTTGCCAAAACAAGAAGACCAGTTTTAGAATATAAATCAAATAATCTATGCACACAACCCGAAAAATGAAACAATTATGCGCCGTCAAGATAAACAAAGATATCTCGAGAAATATAATGTCGGGTATTGCTAAACGGAACATTATTCATTTGACATTTGACCATGCATAACATGCATTGCTAAGTACCTTCAAATTCTTAAATCCAAGAGTGTACCTATTCATTAGTTGTCATCACAACCAACCTATGACATTTTGGACCAAGATTAAACGTCAGAGGTCAGAGCTCCATGAGAGTTGTTGGATTGTCCTAGCTCCTATATAGTCATTATCATAAGGCCTTGAGCCAGCTCTCACTGTAACCGATGCTGTCTTTCTCTAGTTTTACTCTCAACAGCTCTGATCGAGAAAAGAAGCAAATCATAAAGAATGGTCTCAATTCCCAAAAAAGCTTGATTGGATTTAGAACCCAAATCAGTTAACACAACGAAGTTTCAGTATATTAACAGCCCACATCGTCTATATGAATCCAGTATCCATTTTTACAGTTGCACCAAAAATAAGCAGATAATAAAGATATAAGATACAATAAAGCTTCATCTTCTTTTCCCCTATGAATATGAAGGATACTTATCAATTAGTTATAAGTGTTAACTTACTGAAGTTTTATTTACAATGTTCACACAGTGGATGCAGAGAGAGTTGTTGGAGAGCGAAGTATTTGTTGTAAAATTCGTGCTGCAAGCCTTTGTGTAATCCCACCGAGCACACGACTTCCGAGACTGCGAGCTTCCGGCTGTTGAAGAACCTGTTCATACAAACTTGACCAATTAAATAAGTAAATAAAGATGATTTTCAGTGAAAAAAGAAAGCCACAAGTTAAATTCGTTGGACCCAATTCAGGTTGTCTTTTAAGTACATCAGTGACAAAGTGTCACGCAGGGGCAAGGCCAAGGGCGGTGTGAGAAGTCCAATGACATGACTATAGCTAAAGACCGTCAACTAATTTACCATGAAGAGTACCTAGTAGCCTGCCTGTTTAAATATGGAGAATGAACTATAGATACAGGGCCAATTTCTATCTTTCTATGATCAAACAAAGGGGTTTTACCTATGCCAGAACACAGAAGATGTCAATCATATCCTCCTGCATTTACCTATAACTTAAGGCATTTGGACTTGGATATGAAAATTTCGAACATTTTTTTTTTCGGCATCACAAATTTTAGTCACAATCTTTTGTAGAGTGGAGAGGGGGTTATAATAAAAGAGATGCAGAATCCAATCAGTTAATTTATTATTAAAAAAAAAAACATGACAACTAGAATCCCTTCTTTAACATCCAAATCTCTATTTAGACCCATTATGGACTGATATTCTTAGATCACTTGATGGGAATACACAATCAGTCATATCACTCATTCCTTATCAGAATACCATTCAAGAATCTATAATTTCCAAGATGATTACTTGACTTTAATCTTGAGTTGTTATCTTGACTTACTCTTCTTTCTAACGCACAAAGCACACGTTTCATGTAGGAAGACACGCCACCATATACAGCAATTTTTAGTCCCTCAGATAACATTGCCCAAAAGAAAATCCAAACACCAGAAATCAAAGAAATAAAAAAAATATGATGATGATGTAAATATAAAAAGATTAGACCTGCAAAATTGGCTGCAAAAGAGCAGGATCAAAATTATCAGAGGATTGAAGAAGACTCCAGATCCTGAGAAC
The DNA here is from genome assembly GCA_022433055.1 of Begonia peltatifolia. NCBI lineage: Eukaryota > Viridiplantae > Streptophyta > Magnoliopsida > Cucurbitales > Begoniaceae > Begonia > Begonia peltatifolia. The sequence continues at coordinate 1,949,348 of CM039520.1, forward strand.
CTGGTCTCGAAGCTCTATAAGGCTTTCCTGGTCTGCATTACTAATAACAAGAGGTGGAGTAACATTGAAGCTAAAGACTGGCGTTCTCATAAAATCTGGAACAAAGTTGTTCGGATCCAACAGTGCACCAAAAACAAAAGCCTCTGTCACACAAACAGCTTCTTTAATCACTAATATTCGAAGCGTTTCCCCATCTGGACCCAATAATAGCTTCAGGACTGGCTGCAGAGCATCACTTGCAGAAAAATCTCTATCTTTTCTTCCCTGGACCAATAGATTTTCAAGTCTACCCCACCTAAAAAGGGAAGAAAAAAGGGCATAAGGTCGATTGAATTTTGCTGGACATCCCTTTGTGAGGGACATCCAAACTATTCTTGTGCAAAAGAAAAAAAAAAAAAGATCAAGTCATTTGATAGCAATAGATTACATGCCTAAACTTTCCATCACTGAAAAGCAACTCAATAAGAGCATCTCTCAAATATGGATTTGGATCTGTTAGTAGCCTTTTAGCAAAATAAGGATATGACGCAGCAAGCACCTTGAAATCAGGATCCGCATAAAGTGCTAAACCTTCAAGCACAGTAAGTGATCTCAATATCAAAGCATAATATGCCGGGACTGCAAATTAAGAAATAAACAAACCATTAGATGCCATAAAAATATATGATATTATATAGACAAAAGGTTTCAAAGACACATCAGTTTTTCATCTTCTCAGACCAACAGAAGTAAAAGCAGAAATTAGTGAAAAATGTTATTTCCACAAATACATTATTATAACCTAAAATGGAATCAACTTACTGGTAAATGGGTATTGATAAAATACAGCTCCAAGACCATCAACTATCGTTCTGAAATTCAGTTCACTCACAGTTGAATTAAGTGCATCATCAAAAAAGTTTCTAAGAGCTGGCACAATTGGTGTAACATCTACATCAGATGCTAGAAATTCTAGCGTATAGTAGTCACGAGCCATAGCTACATAATCTCGATTAACCATGTGAACAACATGACCAATAATTGCAGACCTTGCTTCCTCTGGTGTTTCGCTCATCATTCCAAAATCCAGAAATGCAAGTCTTCCATCTGGCGTTGCCAAAAGATTGCCTGGATGAGGATCTGCATGAAAATACCCGTATTCAAGAAGCTGCCTGAGGCTGCACTGTATACCTGTGTTCACCAAATCTAGAACATTTAAGCCTTGTCTCTCGATAGCATCTTGTTCATTTAATTTCACTCCATTAACCCATTCCATGGTTAGCACTTTGCCACTTGTATAGTCCCAAAATATATCAGGGACAAAAACATCTTCTTTGTCAGCATACAATTTTTTGAATTTTCGTGCATTTTGCCCCTCCTGCAGGGATCACTGAAAATTAACATTGAGACCTGAAAGAATATACTATGAGTTATGAAAGCTTCCACAACAATGCAGAACAACAACAATAATACCAACCTGCACATAGTTGAGCTCTTGATAAACTCTTCGAGCAAATTCATCAATAAGGGCAACAACATCACTAGAGATGATGTCTACATATTTATTAATAAGAAAACCTAAACCCCTTATCAGGTAGAAATCTAGTCCTATAGCTTCTTCAATGCCAGGGCGCTGCACCTTAACAGCAACAATATGACTGGAAGACTTTAGTTGAGCTTTGTAAACTTGACCTAAACTAGCAGCTGCAATAGGAGATGGAGATATAGATGAGAAAATTGAGTCCAAGGGTACTCCCAATTCCTTCTCTATGCACAAGAATGCCTCCACATCAGGAAAGGTCGGCAAAGCATCCTGTTCAAACAAAATAACTGAAGGTAGTGTTATAATTTAGCTCCACTCACAAACAAGCAAGATACCTCGTCCATACAAATCTGTCGATACAATCGAATCTAAGACCTGCCTTAGCTTAATCTGTTTTCAGGGAATTAAAGATTGCATCATAGTTCACATACTATGAATCTCTAACCATTTACAATAAGGCTTGGAGTCACCAGCACAAAGCACCCAAACTTCTCTCTCTAGACAAGTTTTTCCCCAGTGGCATGCGAATGAGAAATGAACCATACCAAACTCTCATTTGGGCCCAATAAGTCTATCAGTTGACTTGAGGGCCATGGCAGGATATTGGCCTTCAGTTTAATAACCCCATGATTTCCAAGACTAATTCACTTAGGAATTGAAATGAGTTCTGCAGTTTGGAAAGATAGAATATATGCAAGACTTCAAATGATGCATGAAGAATACATGCAAGATTTCGAGAAGTACGTGATTTGAAATCATGTCTAAGATATCATCCACATCACTCGATTTTGAAGCATAAACATTAAATATTATCCTTTTTAGGTATCATTGAACTGTGGAATAATAGTAAAATAAGAAAACATTTTCCTTTCAACATTGCATCCAAACATAAAAAATGTCCTTCCAAGAAAATTCTACTTCACTTTGCATAATGATAATTTTAAACCACTTAACTTCAATTCTTTTGCGGGTTTGCAATAAATTTTTCTACCTAGTAGATTCAAAACAGATCATTACGTTGCATCCTTCATCCATCCATGAAAACGAGGCAGGCCACAAGTCCACAAACCCATCCTCAATCCATCAGCATAACTAGGGAAGAGAGAGAAAGACAGAGAGCTAAACACAGCCCTGATCTTCTCGCCATAGATATCCTGGAGTTATACTGAATGATTGATCCTCTCCCCCTTCCACCATCACGCTAATTCCTTCATTGATATTCTTGTTATTGCGACTGGCAAGACCCACTTACACATTATACCCCTCAAAAGATTGTGATAGTGGAATTAGTCTCCAGCACGACAATTCATGAAATATATGGTAGTTTTTCTTTCCCAAAGTTGAAAGTTCTAAATAACAAATCAACTAAGACGAAGACACAATAGGAGAACGCTTGAAATAGAAGAAGACCGAGTCACTTTTGTTTGAGTTTGTAATTTGCAACGCAAGATGGAATAACAAATAAGAAATTAGGAATCGTACTTGAAGTTCAGAGAGCTCGTCAAGGTACTCTTGGGGGCAAATGTCTGGTCTAGTCGATAAGGCCTGGCCTAGTTTGACAAACGTAGGGCCTAATCGGGTCAAGACTCCTCTCAGCTCAGCAGCTCTCCGCCTTTTATTTCGATCAAGCACGCCATTTCGTTGGTCAACCCAAAGCTTGACCCCAAATGAAACCATAGCAGTGAAAATTTGAAGAGTCCTCCGCAACCCCTGCATATCACCGGAAAGACGTCACCCACCCACAAATATACAAATAAATAAGTAATCGAGAGAGACAGACCTCGACGGGGCGGGAGCCATACTTGGTGGCGAGAACTTCCGGACTGTAGACAGGGGCGTCGGCGGCACGACCCATGGCCCGCACCTCGGCCTGCAGGTCGTCGGTTCGGTCGACTGCCAAGACCAGTTGGGTAGGAAGGGAGGATTTACCGCCATCTCTTGGAGCAGGCAACGCGCTCGGTCTCTCGCGCACTAGAGCCGCGCGCGGTGACGTCAATAGCGGTCTACACCCACTACGACAAAAAGGCTGCCTCTGCCCTGAACAGGCAGCCTGAACAGCAATCAGACTCATTCAGCCACCCAATAATACCCGCCGCGCAATTCAGCAAAATGGCAACCGGCCCCGCTTTCCCACGAGTCTTTAGTCTCGATTTCTCAAACTCGATTCACTAATCAAAAAACTAGATCGAGCTAATCACTTCTAAAAAACGACATTAACGATCGTGATTAGCCAATAATTTAACGTAAATAAAGGAGAAAAATTAAGAGTTTTCTTGGTGGGAGATGAACGTGGTGGGGCAGCAACCAGCAGAGCTTATCTTGAATTATAAAACGTTGTGCATTCATGGAAGTCGTATCCTGCCCACAGCCCACATAGTATTGCGTAGCTTGTTCTTGCAAGCAACCCAATTGGTGACTTACATTCAGTGTCGTGGGCGGGCAATTATTAGCATCATTGATTTTTGTCACTATCTATTTTAGTTTGTATCCAAGTACGATCCAACCGTCCTCGTTAATTTTAAGGTAGTCTATCTTGGTGTCTTTACAACTAAATTTACCCAATTTTTTCAAACTTTTTAACTTCTCTGTGTTAAAATTGTTGTCCTCATTTTTAAGCTGCATCTCTTGATGGTCGTTAACACTCTCAAATATGTCTTAGTGTTACGTCAATTAGAAGATAAACACAATATTATTCTCATTTTTTTCTTAAATATTTCTTAAAAATTTTTCTTTGAACAGTTATTTTTTATGATTATCGTAAAATTATTATATATGATTTTACTTATGTTACATTATAAATAGGGTGATTTACATAAAAAAAAAAAAAAAACCTTAAAAACCCTGATTTTATCAAACTTTAGAAATTAAAAATAATTGGATAGTATTTATCACAATCGGGACTTTAGGAAACACGTGCGTCGCTCTTCCTATTATGTAAAATTTTGAATAATCCGATAAAATGAATACTAGTTGGCTAATTTTTCTTATTTATTGGGAAATTTGAGAAGTATGTTTATTTTGTTTTTTACAATTCATGATTATCCAATCGATTATATCGGATTTGGTCGTACATGGTAGCTAGAATCTCAGATCGTTGGTAATTTTTGTTTTTATTCTTAAATTTATTTAAACTGGTTCAATCGAAGCTTTAGATTGTGCGTTCATGGCGGGCAAGACCCATAACAAAGAAAATCACAGAAACACAGACATGGCTTCTGACTCAGTCATCAACTCCAGCTTCGACGAAAAGCAATGGGTTGTTTGGGTCGAAGAACTCATCAAGAGAGATCTCGAGGAAGCCATGAGAGTTCCTGCTTCGATCTTTCCGGTACCGGAATCTACACCCAAACACAACCCAGAAAGCTATATTCCCACCGGAGTAGCCTTGGGGAAGAGGATCAAAGTGATTGAAGACGTCAACAAATACTATTACAGTCTGAGAAAAGTTAAGGTCAACACGTTTTTTAAGAAACGTTGTCGTTCGTTTCTGCATGCTGATTCTCGTCATGTCCGAACAATTTGCTCATTCTTCAGCTGTCCTACGTTTCTTAAAAGCAGCTGAGATTGTGTTCGTGCGATTAACCTTAAAATTCCATTATTTTCTATACAAACATCGATTATTCTACTCGAGTTGAACGTAATTTGATGAAATACGCTAACAACTCATTCCGGGTCGATCTGAAAAAGGGAAATTCAAAGGTCAAAACAAAGCAACATTCAGATGAAATGAGCTGAAATTTAAAGGCTGGCAAGCTGCTGTATGTTGATCGGATATACGACGGTGGTGTCTCCATTGAAGGCCTTCCTTCCCAATATAATGTTGACAGCTTCTGTCGGATGAAACGCATCCCAGAAAACATACTGTTCTCTGTTTGGGCACGGCGTTTGAAATGGAAGACACGTTATTTGCCCACTGTTTCTTCCTATTCCACAACACCCTCTATTGACAACGCTCAGCCCTGCAGAAAAACATTCATTTTCTGCGACTAAGTATTACAGTTTAGGTCTTAAAATTGTCGTTCGTACCGTATGATGGTGCGGTGACGAGGATGTCTTGGAACATCCGAGCAATGTCGATGTAAGTAAATCGAGTGCCGGGTAGATTGGCGTTGAGATTATTGACCATTGCCTTGACATTGGCGTTAAAAGGTAGAACAAGCTGGTTTACTTCTTCTGAGCAGCTTCCCACTGGGCTCTGAGCTAATATGCTTGGAATGCAACCCATTTGTCCCACACCAGCTACTACAAATTTCCTCGCTCCAAGACTATAAAGTCTCTGCACCAAATTTTGAGTTCTTTACGATAGTATTTGTTTAAACGAATGAACTTTTCGGGAGGAGAGAAGAAAGAATTGATCTTTACGGTGAGCTGCTGAGAGTATTGCTGCACCAGCAGATTGGCAAACTGGGGGCCGTCGTACTGGTTCTTGGTGTTGTAATTGGGCATGAGGTAGTTGTTTAGGTAGTCATTGCTGCCCATTCCGATGAAGAATATGCTCCCGCCGATTGCTCTTGCCACTGTATCTTGACCACCGAGATTGTTGGTGATTTGGTCGAGGGTGCTCTGGAAGTTAGTTATTTGCTGATTAAAAGGAAATCGACTCACCTGCATCCATGCAGAAATACACTCTGAATCATTGCATTATTGGCCGTAGTTTTCGTTGGATTGGGTACTGATAACAGTTTAGAAAGTGTTGAAAAGCTTACGAAGTTTCTGCCAGTGTCGTCTAGAATCCCAGCAGCGGCAGATGCATAGTTTACGCCGTGAAGAACTTGATCACCGGAAGCTTCAGAGAATGACGGAATTAATGGAAGCCCCAACAGCTCAGCTGCAGTCTCATGCAGAACAATAGCTTTTTATGAAACTGGTCTTGCCATTTTTGAGCTTTTCTAAAACATCAGTTAACGGTATGCATGCATGCAAGAAAAACTTGAAGGTCATAGATCTGCAAGAAGAGAGAGAGAGAGAGAGAGAGAGAGAGAGAGAGAGAGAGAGAGAGAGAGAGAGAGAGAGACCTATTTCATCAACCATGGTGTAGCCATTGGAAAAACGACCTGTGGGTCCGACATTGAAGTCGATGCCATAAGGAAAATAGTTAGCTTTTGCTAAGGAGGGAAGGTTGTTGTTGTTTCCATTGTCTATGAGTGAATCTCCGAATATGAACATAGCAGGAACCATCTCGCTCCTCCCTCCACCTTCCGGCAATGGATCTCCATCTTCTTGCCCGGCAACTGCACACAGAAACACCACCAACAACACAGACCACGTAACTTTCTTCTGCTCCGCCATGTTTGAGCGTCTGCTAGTTTCCCTTGCGTTAATATTTGAACTGAGAGAGAGAGATGGAAGAGAGGGAAATCGATGGTGAAGTTTAATAGAAACGGAAAGAGGGTGGTTGCAGAAGTAATAAATGAATTCATCTGTTGTCTGTTCGTAGCAGTAAATATGCTACTGCCGACCACTTTCTTTCTAGATTTCACTTTCTTCCCCACATTTTTCCAATCCTCTTCTTGAACTCTTTTCTGTTTTTATAGCACTTTCTCTCTATAAAAACGAACAATATGATCGAAAGTAAAAGATTTCATATAATTTGTACGAACAATTTGAAGTGAAACACTGGTTCGTGTTGTAATGTTACATTTTCTGTTCTATACGACTTTTCGCGAGTTTAAGGATGTTTAATAAATTAAGCTTCTGCATGCACAACCTTTGAATTCAATGCAACTTCATCTTTCTAATCAACACAGTCATAATTCAGTGTTGTGGTTGTTTAGAAATTTCATCCACAGTTTTGGAGATAGACTTTTTGATCCGATTTGGTATGACAGAAATGGATGTAAATGGAGAAACAAAATGATCTTAAAAACTTGTAATGAATGCCCTGAAGAAGGTAAAGCAAAAAATGGAGCTGTAAATTGAAATATCAGTCTTTGATTCCCAATGATTTGCACAGAAAATAACCCAAATAAGATCTATGGGTTGTGGTTGAACGGTGGAGAAGATCGAGAGTGATAATAAATGAAACAGTTTCTGGTGTTCCTTTTTTTCTTTTTTGGTTGCAGAGTGGAGGCCGAGGGGTAGACGAAGCTCCGACATGGCAGTCAGAATTTAAAGATGGGTTTTTACGTTTTTCGATGTGGACTGGACAATTAGAAATGTCTTGAGATTTGTCAACTCATTTGACAAATTTCAAAACAATGGCTCAGAAGCATGAATGCTTGATAAACGATTTGATTGGAATATTGAAACTAATTTATTCAATATTTTTAGAGAAATCAAAACAAAACCCTTGTATTTAATCTTTAAATTATTTCATTTCAAGAAGTTAGCTTATTCCTAGGAATACTACTAGTAAGGACCGTAAAAAGGGTTCTTTAATGGGGATGATAGCGACGATCACGCTTCGCCGGTTTGTGTGATGGAAGTGAAGCTAAGCAAGGGGCAGAGAGCAGACAGTTTCCCTTCCCTTCCCAATACGACGAACCCATCTCCAAATCAGAGGTGTCTTCTTCTTCTTCTTCTTCTTCTTCTTCCAATTCTTGGTTCAATTGGAGAACCCTTTTCTTCGTTTTCCAGTGTTTTCATGTTTTTCATTCGATTTGTTTCAGTCTTCATGTCCGATCTTGGCCCTAATACTACGAGACTGTTCAAGAAGCAACTGAGAGGTCTCGCTCTGGTATTTATTCCATCTTTCTCGTTTACGCAATCGCTTTTACTTTGCTCGGTTTGGTTGCGAAGGAAATTTTCACTCCGATGATGTTTTAACGTCCTTAGTTTTCTTGAAAGGGGATTGCCTCTGGAATCTCTTCTCTCTGTTTATTTTGGGCCTTTTTTCCATGAAAGAGAATTGTAACCTTGGAGTTCAACCATACAGGATAACTGGTTCTGGTTGATTATATCTTAAACACAGACTGAGTTCCACCAGGATATTTTCTGCTGACAGATATGGAGGTTTCAGGTTCAGGAAATGTGAAAGGGTCAACCCTCTACCAACCACGACTTGGTTCATGTTGTTAAAGAGTAAACTAGAAAAACTCTTGCCTTGCTTTTTTCATTTTCTTCCATAAAGTGGATTGTTCTTGTGTTTGGTTGGATAATTTTAGGGAAAACCTCCTGTTTTCTTGTACATAATGTGTTTAAGATATGCAATGGGTTCATTTTGCTGATCAAGAATAAACCATTTCTATTTTTCGAACTTAATTTAAAAGCTTAAGAACATTAACTTGTTCCAAAAGATAACAATAACTTGTTTTTGTCATTATAATTATAAGGATTTTCAAAAATTTCACAAGAAATTTTATTGGCAGGGGAGAAACGTCGAGTTCAACTTCAAAGCTATATGTGGTTCCTTCTAAAGCCATTGCAGCAGTGAATGCGAATATGGTGGTTATCGACCTTGTTATCAGAGGACAGCGACTAAATATTCCTTCTGCCATAGGAGAGACTCGAGGGGTAAGCAGGCCGGAACTTCCACTGTCGTTTAAGATATTGTTATTTAATATCGATTTTGTTCTTATACTGAACTGAACCAATATAACGCTGATGCTTGCACATTATCTATAATCAGATTAGTGATAACTTTCTTCTACAAGATCAGATTCATGGTTCTCTGGATCATGTACCTATGGTTTATCTGGCCTCGGCTATCTCATGTACCTATGGTTTTATCTTTTTTTTTTTTTTCTGGAAATCAAGACAATCCTATAACTATTATAATTTTGCCTCCCTGCTGAAAAATCAGGTTAAAAATACAGGGTATCTTCTAGTTCTGGTTCCGTTTATAGCCCTTTGCATCAGATGTATCATTGTTGCCTTGTGTACTAGACTCTCCGGACTGTCAAAACACGACAGAATAGATAAATCCAAGGGCCGATGGAAATCTGCTCTCAGTGACTTACAGGATCCTGATAGTTTGGATGCGAAATCAATGGTAGATTCTAATGTGAGTTTGTTGTACACTTTTTTGAGGACTTGTTACTGAAAATCTTACCATTTGGTTTGAGTTACAGAGTGTTTTGGAAGACGAGGCACAAAATTCAAACAAAGAAATGTTTCATAATTACGAAAAACTTGAACGGGATTATCAGAACTTTCTATCAGAATGTGGACTGAATAAATGGGGCTAATGGCGAGGAGGTTCTCATGAGCGACCAATTCCCCTACCTGCCTAGGTATTAGATTCCTGCATGTTGTAACTATCCATGTCTTAACCTCTCAACTCCAGCAATATCATCAGTAGCTTAGAATACAAATGCGATGGAAATGTAAATGTAATAAATGGCGATTTGTAAAGTTTGTTTGAAATTAAGAGATCGTTCTCTTCCTTTTGTAAAGATATGTAATATAGTTTATGTACTTAAAGCAAGAATCAATAAATTCAACGACAAAAAAGATGTTCTTCAACATGACACGAAGACAAATTGGCCATGTATATCGAGTCGAAGTTTATAACATAAGAGAGATAAGTTTGAGAAAGTGAAGATTTTATAAGATTCACATACAACTTGTACCTTTAGCTTCTTTGTTTCTTATTTTTCGGTTGCTTCTTTTTAGCGAACTCGGCGTGCTTTCTCTTCCTGTCCGAGCCCAAGTGATTTCTGCGCATTTGCAATACCTTCCGGATCTGGAAATACAAATCAACATTGCAGCAGGTTAATCAATTGCAAACAAGAAGTCAACCGTGAAGAACGACTTCAAAAACTTAAATTAAATTGTTTCTTACTATTTTGGATGGCATATCAACGTGGCAAGATAATGAAACAGGCTTGAATTGAAGGTTTTCTTTTCTATCTTTACAACTTAGTTATTTGATTAAGGTTAATTTAATCAATTAATGCATTTTTTCCTTTGAAAATTATAAGTTTCTCATGGATTGAAGCATGGAACATAAGAATCTGAATCATCACATGACCTTATTTAGCACATAACACTTAGAAATATGACACTTCCTGAATCGTATCTTCTACCTTCTAGTTCAATTTCTTAGAAAAACAAGTATAAAACCACTTTTTCGGCAGCCGTACAAATGTCTCTTTTAATCTCAGTTCATCTAAAGAAACACTTACCAAAGAACTGTGTGAAAATTCTTGTGAAGAAGCTCAAGTTGCGGGAGACATTATAAGCCATGGCAGGTGGAAGAGGCTTGACAAGAGTGTCAATGCTGAATACTCGTTGAAGAAACTGCACTTCAAAATGTACTTTTATAAAATCACATAAAAATAAAGGTAGAAATATGTTGGTAACAGGCCAAACAGCAGAGCTGTGTATTTTCAGGAAGCAAGTGATGGAATTGTCATTATGAAAACCAAAAGCATTAGTAGTATATATAAATGAAGCTCAGGTATCAAAGATTCTGTAATTAAACACAAATTGAAAACAGAAGAGGAACAATCTCATTGCAACGAAGAAAAACTAAAGTTACTAAACCCTGAATTTGAGAAACGTTATAACTGTTTTTGGGGATTTTCATCATCAAACTAGGTGCTTTCTTACAAAATCACACCCCCTTTTATTCAGTATTTTTATTTGGATTCTCAATTTTTAACTTCAACAACATTATTCGAGTACATCTTCTTTAACTTCGATCGGTTGGGACCATCTCCTCAGTGTATGAAAAGCAATGCATTTTTTCAGTGAGAAAGCATTCATGCAACCAGGGAACATTGGCTGTGAAAGAAATTCAGAATAGCTAGTAAACAATTCATAATTCCCACAGTCAAAGCCAACATCTCCAAACGAACGAAACTTAAAACAAGACTACAAGAAGCGGTGGACTTATTCCCAGTTTCGAACAAATGAAGGCCACTGTATTGGAATGTGTGTAATGAAATTTTCCCTATAAACCCCAATTTCAGCACAAGAAAGTAACTAGACAACAAAAGAACTCAAATTCAAAACAAACACACGGAGAAAAATCACCAAGATAACATAATCTTTCGAAACAGAACTCCAGTCAGACACCAAATACAACAAGCCTTTCGAGACAAAAAAAAAAAGGAAGGGAATTAAACCTGGTAGTTCCGCTGGAAGCTATAGCGGAGCTCAGGGTCAATCTCGGTTAAGGAATCGTCGTCTTTATCATTAGAGCTTTTCGATTTGATGCTCTTCTTGCGAGGAACGTGCATGGTAGAAGTACCGCCTGGCTGCTTGGTGACCTTGAGCTTCGCGTCGGAAAATTCCTCCTCTTTCTCCCCCCTCCAAGGTGCTGAAGACATTAACTGCTTCTTGTTCGTCATTCTCAAACCGATTTCAGTGCAACAAACATCAAGTTCCACAGCTGCAGAATCGATACGCAGCTTTATATCTGTAGCATAGATAGACGGGAGAGAGGGATTGCTCTCATCGATAAGGCTTCGTTTGGTTACGTGGATTGCCCAACTCTACTCTGGACAACTATTCTCATAAAGTTGTTCTAATTCTAATTTCTAAATTATGAATAAAGAGGAAAAGTTCATTTTTACCCTTATCGTTTTTGGATTATCACCATTTTTATTTCCTAAAATACCCCAACACAATTTTGGCATATCCAATTGGAATACGCAGCCGGATTAGCAAGATTCTTGGCTGTCAACTGAGAACCAGAGGAAGAAAGTCAACAATCAAATCCGACAAAGCAATCCCATTGTATAATCGAATGATCAAAATGACGAAAAAAGCTTCAATGTATAACAATGGAGGTGATGTTCCGATGTCTTAACGGAGGCGAAGAGCTTCCGCTAAACTGACACGAGAGAGAGAGAGTTGAGGGCTTTTTGCAGGTGCATTTTAATGAAAAAATAGCAATTTACGGCAAAATTGCACTTTTATCGGAGAAAATAAACAAGAAATAGAGAGTATAGTTTCATTTCCTTATGAACAGAGAAGCATTGTTACTCGCCGGAGCAGTCTACTTTCATCCGCCGCTAGGTCTGCCCACCGCCGGCTGTAATCTCCCGACAATTCGTCAGTTTGGTATGTACGATTACGAAATAGATTTCTGTTTCTTTTTAGCCATTTACTTTCGTGGATACCAAAAGCGTGTTTTCGAAAGTGGTCGAATCGAAAGGAATAATTTTGTTTCGTGTTGATTCAATTATTTAATATCATGGGCTGCTGTTTTGGGCTGTGTTTGGAACAGTGACGGCTATTTAGTTGGGAGCCTCCCATATTCGTCCTTCTCTCTTTCTTCTCTCACTGGAGTCTTCTTTCTTCTCCTGTGGAACCCTTTGTTGTAATCTCCTTCTTCTTCTTCACTGCTACTGTTCTCGTCTCTCTTATTCCCTCTCCTCTGTAACCCTTTTCTGTATTCCCCTCTCTGTCTTCTTCTTTCCTTCCCTCAACTCTACTTCTCTGTTCTCTATTCTATTTTGCTGGTACATGTAATCCTCCTATTGTATTTTGCTGTGGATTAATAATAGAAAGGATTTTTCTGGGTATTTTGTTGTTGTGTTGATATTTGTACTGGCCATAGAAAGGCATAACATTGAACTATTTTGTTTGTAAGCGGTTATAGGCTATGTGAATCTAATTTTTCGTTTGGTTTCCGGCAGGTGGTCGGTGATATGACGTACACAAGAATGGGAGGCTTAATGAGAAATTTAAGCTCATTTTCACTCTGGAGGCGAAGAAAAGAGCTGCACTCTAGTCATCTTTCAGCTTGTTTTTGTACTGAAAGCTATGATATTGAAGGAGACAGTACCGTCAAGAGTTCGAAAATCAAGATCTTTGATCGCCTTCTCAAACGCAAGCAGGTTGGTTCAACTAATTAAAAATTGTTTATTTTTAGGTTGGAAGATAGAGTTCGTTTAACTTGTTCAAGCTGGGAAGGTGGAGGAAGGGAGGAATCAAATTAAAAATTGCACGAAGATCACTTTTGAAGGACGAGCTGCATCAGAATATCTCTCTTTTGATCTTACGATTGCTATCCTTCTTCCCCTTTGGCGTTTTCCCCGACATATCTGGCATGATTGATCCATAAGTTATCTTGTCAATTAACTGAGTGTTTTCTTAGTTTAAGTTCTAATCCTCCGGATGGATCGAATTTGTCCAATATTTTAAATAACTGAATGATTGTTTGCATGTAAGATTAATTTAATAGATTCAGTTGAATGGCTGCAATCTCTCAATGAAGGAACAATGTTCGTGTGATGAGAGAAGATTTTATATTTACAAATCCTATTTTAAAGTGTTTGTTGTTTATATGACATCTCGATCTAAGTCCAAGAATGAGGGGAAGATATGTGATCAGATAGGTTTATTTCTCTGTGGCAGCGTGACCGAGCTGCATGGCTGATGCGCCCCAAGGATTCTCTTGTTGATGGTGTTGCCGACAATCTATTGGATCGCTTAAAGGTATAATAAAGTTTCTTGCATATTGTTGGCTGTTTATTCCTTCGTGGGTACTCAATGGTTAAGTGAATTGTCCATAAACAATTATGATTCAAAAATATACTTTGAGTGTGATCATCGAACTGTGGTTAATTACTTGTAGCCTTTCACTCAATAGTTTATGGTCATCCTTTTTTTCCACAGTTTCAATTCTCATCATCATCAATGGGAGAATTGCGATATATTATGCCGACAATTTAATTTATTGAAGCCTGTCCTCAAATTATTGTCGCCCCATGTCTCTCAAATATCACAATGGCATTAATATGTGACACATAGAACGACGCATTTCGTTAATTTTTAGTAGATGCTGCAATTTTTATCTACAAAAGTTAAAATCAGACTGTTTTCACATTGTTTGAAGTTCGTTAAACATCATTTCATAGTTTGAAAACCAAAAATAGTTTAACAGGTTGGAAAGGAAGGAGAATGTGTACATAACCATTACTATTCCCATCATCCTTGACTCTGAGCAATATCAACATCATATGTAAATATTGTGATAATCTCAATATCGGGTAAAAAGGAAGCAGTATTTATCCATTAGTTCATTTTATGCATACCGATACTGGTGATGAAAAGGTGTTATTTTTTTAACGAAGTCATAAATTGAGATCTAATTAATCATTTCACTCTAATTTATGATTAGGACGGCTCATTATTTATTTCATTATATAGACACGTAAAAATGGTTTCTTTAAGATATTGCATTCTCATGTGCCTTTTGTAGGATTGTAAAAAGACATTTCCTGTGGCATTATGTTTGGGAGGTTCATTAGAGGCTGTTAGGCGCCTGATACATGATCGTGGTAGCTTTTTAATACATTTTTTTTATTATTTCTTAGACTAGTTTATAAAATGTATGAATGTATACAAGAATAGAACGAAAAACCTTTTTTGTCAGGTTTTGTTAATTTTATTCAGAATTTTGTGTGATATTCAACATACAAAATACTATATTTGTTTACAGGTTCTATTGAGAAGCTCATTATGATGGATACATCTGATGACATGTTAAAATTGTGTAAAGAAGCTGCGGGTTCTCTTAATGACAACATCGAAACTTCCTTTGTAGTTGGTGATGAAGAATATCTGCCAGTTAAAGAAAGGTACACTTGGAGACCTGATTTATTTTCACTAATATCAAATGCTTTTAGTTAACTGTGTACCTTCTAGTTCTTTCCATTTCATTTATAAAAAAAAATTGTTAGTAATTATTAATACTTAATGCTTTGCTATTGTGAATGTGAAGTTCAGTGGATCTGATAATAAGTTCCTTGGGCCTCCATTGGACGAATGATCTTCCCGGTGCCATGATTCAGGTTTTTGCAACCCTACCTTTTCTTCCGAATTAAAGATTATCTATTGCTTGCATGAAGTCATATTCAAACTTAGATAGAATGATAATATATGCATGATATGAGTGTCTCCATTAGCCAGTGCCAAGATCTTGCAAAGAGAGGCTAAGTTAGTACAAGTTGTTTCGAGTGAAAAAATTTAGTGGAAAGAACCCAGTAAATAGCAACCAATTGTCTTTGAAGAAATCACAAAACTCAAAATTGTGTTACTTATCAGAGAGCATTTTCTTGTTAAAATCAGAAATGAAATAAAAATTCAGTAATTTATAAAAAAAAAACTTATTAAGTGATTAAATTAACTCCAACTTCATAGCTGAAGCTTTGGATTAATTGTATGTTAACATTTATAACCTTAATCTAACAGCAGCAGCTTTGAGACTAGTGGTAATTTTACATGTGCTATTGTAATTTACGACCATATTCTATGGATCTCGTTAAAATGATATAATTTCCTATCTTTCTTCCAAAAATTTATATTATGACATCATGTTTTTTATGTTGACAGTGTAAACTGGCCTTGAAACCCGATGGACTATTTTTAGCAGCTATTCTTGGTGGTGATACCTTAAAGTTAGTTATTCTTTGACTTCTAATGTCAATTTATTTCTTCATTTAAATATATGAAATTACCGAATGATTGTCTGATTGTCTTCTTTCTTTACTTGTTTGCAGGGAGCTGCGAATAGCATGCACTGTAGCACAAATGGAGCGGGAAGGAGGTATCAGTCCACGAGTGTCACCCTTGGCACAAGTATGTAAAATTTGATATATATTGTATGATAAGGAAACAACATAAACTCTTGCATGTATGAGATTCTACAAACAATTACATTTTCTTTCATTTTGTAGCACTCCATTTTTTTACTTATTTTCTGAATTTGGTGTAACTCATGCTTTGAATTTATGAACTCAGAGGTCAATTAAAATTGCATGTTAGTTGGTTCTTGTCTTCATTTTATTAACAAAACATGCCCCGTCCATTTGGATTTGTGTATTTGAACTTTACTGAACTAATTACTATCTAGTAATTGTGTGATCACATTATGCTATATTGTACCGCTGTAAATTGCGAAAAAGAGCAGAATCATGTTCTAAACATCACCTCTTGTAGCTCTAAATAATATGAGAGCCTATAGCCAAACATTGGGAATTATCCCAAGAGTGCCCCGTATGGGCTAAAACATTAACTTTCAAGCTACTATGTGTGTAAAACCTCATAGTGACATTATAATATGTACAATTATTATGGTATAGTTGTTATTAGCACATATCCTTACCTCTACTAGACTTTCTCTCACTGTTTAAAGATTTAGTCCAAAGATCATTGCGTTTAAAAAATACCCTATGAACTCAATTTGTTATTGGCAAAATTTAGGAGGAATTTTTTTGGTTGTCTTGATAGGTGAGAGATGCAGGAAATCTTTTGACAAGGGCTGGCTTCACTCTTCCAAGTGTTGACGTTGATGAGTACACAGTTAGATATCCAAGTGGTGAGCAATCTTATCAGAACTAGAATATGTGAATAATCTTCTCATTCACCTGTGTGAAACGTTTGTTTTAATTAAAAATTTTTATATTAAAGCTTTTCTCTAAATTCATATAGTTAGTCTGGATGTGTGGATACAATTCTCCCAATTTTTATTCTGAGCACTAATTATTTTTATTGTTTTCTATCTTTGCTTTAAAAATCAGCATTGGAACTCATAGAACACTTGCGCGAAATGGGGGAGACTAACGCTCTTTTCCAAAGAAACACCGTGAGACTTTTAAGCCTCGATGTCATTATATTCTTTCTATCAAATGAATGATTCATAATCACTTAAAATTTAGTGGTAATCTAAACTCAGTTCGTGATCTGTTTTATCAATGAACCAGGTCCTGAGGAGAGAAACAGCCCTTGCAACTGCAGCTGTTTATGATTCAATGTTCGCAGCAGAAGACGGAACAATTCCCGCCACCTTCCAAGTAAGCCTAGCTGAGTAGTTCCCCATTGGAACAAGAAAACAGTCTTTATCCAATTTATCTATTGAAGTATCAAATCCAAAAATGGGATTTTTTTTTCTAGTTTTTGATGTGGGTTTGATATGGGGATTGTAGGTTATTTACATGACAGGGTGGAGGGAACATTCTTCTCAGCAGAAGGCTAAAAGGAGGGGGTCTGCTACTATTTCATTCAAGGACATTCAAGAACAATTTGGAAGGGATGACTAATCTCTCTGTCTTTCAGTTTCCATAAATCTGGTAAAATCTAATTAGGAAACAACTTGAGTTAATTTATTTGATTACTGGGAGGATTAAGCACCTCCTAAACCCCCCATATTCTTTCTTGTTTGCAATAAATGAAACATCATTCTTGTGATCAATCCTGATTACTGATTATAATTACAGGTACCCTCTAAAAAAGGATTAATTTTTATCATTTGTGCCTTGCATTGGATAGCCAAGATTGTATTTGTTGAGTTTTGCAATGTAATTAGATTTTATATTCTTGTTTCTTTTTCCATCTCGGAACAAATGTAACTACATTGGGAAACTCTAAAAATACAATCTTGATCAACGAATGCATAAATTAATCCTTAATTTTTTTGAAGATTTTAATGTGTAGATTTTCATTAATCCACCCAAGAATACACATGCATATGTATTTATTAATAATCGTTGTACAAATTGTGGGGTGATATTGTAGAGGCGCATCACTGAAAATACGTAGCAAAAACCAATTGAAATAGGAAGCAACGGCGTCGAAGAGTTGGACAATGTCAACCCCACACTTTTCCAACACCCACATCGGTTAAAACGAGCATATTCTCCTCTTTTTCCAACATCGTTTTCATCTCTCTTTGTCTACTAGTCTCTCATTCAGATTTTTCTTACCCTTCTCTTCTTCTAATCTAATCGCTTCTTGCTCTTCCTTAAAAAAGCCAACCTTTTTGTCTTGGATAATTTGTTTTGAAGAGGCGAAAAGGGTATGGATTTCTTGGCTGTGAGTGTCAAGAACGCGACCAATCAGAGCCCTCTTCTGCTGAAGAAGTCGCTTCCAAATAACCCCATTGCCTGGAATTTCATCAAGGCTACTACCAATTCATCTTATTCTTCCTCTTTTGGAGTTGAATGTAGGCGTGCTCTTGAGATCAAGCTGTTGAAGCGAAAGGTTTCGACCTCCTCTTCTGGGTACACTTCTTCTGTTGTGAGAGCGACTTCGAAGAAGAATCACGGCAATTCCTCATCTTCCGGTATGGATTTTCTTTTCCTTTTTGACTTCTTTGATTCAGAATCGAATTCTGTTGGGGAGTTTTCTTTTCTCGTTCTGCTTGAGCTCACTGCTTTCTCGTTGTCGTCTTCTGGATTTATTTTGGTTTTTACCCAGAAACAGTTGTGCGAAAGTAACCTTTCTCTCTGGCGGCTGAAAAAGTTGAAAAAAAAAAAAAGAAAATTAAAGGAAAGTATTCTGGAAATTGTCTTTTTTATTCGAGTTCAACTTGTTTCTTCCGATTACAGGCTAGTATAATCGAATGCAACATGCGGAGAGCTGTTCTTTTTAGTCACAGAAAACATTTAGTGTGACTCTGAATTTGTTTGCTTTTGTTTTGTTCTAGCAAAAGCACGTTGGTAGTAGATCATATTTTCAGTTTGTATTTAGTATTGCATGTGATTTAACTAAATGCGATCTATCAATCCTGCCTCGATTTGTTGTTGGGTTAAATAGGGCTGTCTGGTTTAGTGGATTTTTATATAGTAAGACTAAAGAGTTTTGGTTGATATTCTGTGTAATTCTATGCATATGTATTGATGCTGTAATTTATATGGGTTCAAATCCTTGTTTGTCCCAATGTTATTCATTCAAGGCAGAGTTTGTGGCTTTAAGCAGCTGGGCTAGGCGAAAAACAATCAAAACTGGCCTGCGACGACACAGCACAATGTCATTTCTCATTTGAAAAATTTACAGATCTGTTCATTTTCAAATGTGTACTCTTTATGGAAAGACAAATTTTGCTAATGTACTTGTATGATTACGTTGTTTACGATTTTAACTGTATTTAATTTGATTTCAACAATTGTTTTGGTTAGTATAATTATTTACAAGTTATGAGAGCTCCTTGCTTCCAAGGGCTGATTCTTCATTATTTTTATGATTTATAATTGAAGAAATACAACACTTGCATTTTTTAAGATTTAGGAGTTGAAGATTAATTTCATGTGTAGGTGAGATTTGAAATATTTATTTTATGTCATCGAAATCTGTTGCAGATGGCAATAATACCAATGACGCGTCTTCTCATCAGTCTCATGCGAACTTGGACTGGCGAGAGTTCAGAGCCAACTTATTTAGACAAGAGCAGGTGATATGTGCTATGATATCTATTATATACTTTTAAACTTGATGAAAAGAAAAACAAAATGTATGAAATTTTGGAGGTTTTTGAAAAGAGATTCATGAACTAGTGTTGAAAATAGTTTAGTTTGTTAACTTTCTTCTTCATGCTATCGCTTTTTTGTTAGATGTCAATCTTCTTCCTTTTCCACGTGCAGTTTGCAGTAAAACATGAGGGAATCGAAGAAAATAAGATTATTTCTAAATGTAGTGCAAACTGACTCTTGAATGCTTTGAACAGGCTGAGCAAGTAGAGTCTAATGGTCGAAATGATAGTGCGAAATCTCACAAGCCTAAACCCCTCAGTGTGAAATGGGCTCATCCCATTCCAATACCAGAGACGGGCTGCGTCCTTGTTGCCACAGAAAAATTGGACGGTGTGCGAGCCTTTGAAAGAACAGTGGTTCTCCTCCTCCGATCTGGGACCCGAAACCCGCAAGAGGGACCATTTGGAATCATTATCAACCGCCCACTTCGAAAACAGATCAAGCACATGAAACCCACAAATCTTGATTTAGCAACAACTTTTTCTGATTCTACTTTGCATTTTGGAGGTCCTCTTGAGGCCAGCATGTTCCTGTTGAAAACAGGGGATAAGTCAAAGACTCACGACTTTGAGGAGGTCATTCCGGGGCTCTGTTTTGGTGCTAGAAACAGTTTGGATGAAGCTGCAGCTCTTGTGAAGAAGGGTATTCTTAAGCCTCAAGATTTTAGATTCTTTGTTGGTTATGCTGGGTGGCAATTTGATCAATTGAGGGAGGAGATTGAATCAGATTACTGGCATGTTGCTGCCTGTAGTTCAAATCTCATTCGTGACACTGCATCAGATTCCTCGTCAGAAGGATTGTGGGAAGAGATTTTGCAGCTAATGGGCGGTGATTATTCCGACTTGAGCAGGAAGCCTAAGCAAGATATGTAGTTAATATTGCTTTGGACGTTAAAAATGGATAGACTTATCTACCCGTTTTTGCGAAGCCTAATGTACAGAAAGATGGCTTTCCAAATGGGAGAATTTGATCTCTTATTTTCTATTGTAGAGAGTTCTTTAGCTGTTCAAGTTGTGTCGTTTTACTCTAGCTTGTCTTTTTCAAGAAAGTTTATGCATAATATTGGATACTCCTCTCTCTCTCTCTCTCTCTCTCTCTCTCTCTACACAGATATTCATATACACTAGTGTGGAGAGGAATTCAGAACTAAGGTGATATTCTCATACCATGCACTTGCATACAAACCCATCATGGAATTTGTCTCTTTTTTTTTCCTGATACTGTTTACAGCAAAAGCAAAATCTCTGAAACTCACTTTTCACATTTTTATTGTCCTTGTTATGTACACTGTAGCCAAATTGATGACTTCCAAATGATATAATTAGGACCCTTTTGTCACTTTCTGGTCCACCCAATAAACTTCCTCCATGAAAACGTAAGTTGGTCTGATTGCTCGTCGAGTCATGCTACGGAGACAGAGTGCAACACAACAGTGTTAACACACTGGCAAGTATGAGCCTGGCAAGGCAGTGCAGAGGCAGAATCGGATTGGAGGGGGTTCCAATTCTTACAAGGCAGCAGAGAAGAGATTTTAAACCTCAGAAGTTCAGAAAATGTTACTTTTGAAGGTAATGCTATGGCTTTTCAGTAGTCCTCAATTTGCCAAGATGTGCGTTCCGGACAGCCTGTTGGATCTGTCTTTCATGCTGTTTGAGCATGTCTTCTACGTCCCCCCCAGGAGCCAGCAATGGCCCTGAGTAGTTAATTCTATTTTTCTTTCGTGCATGTCCCTGTCATATGAGAGAAATGTGTTATTCCAACAAGTTTCAACGAGGAGAAAGCAAATTGTCGAGAAATGAAGTGCTGTCTAAAACTGTTTTCTACACATAACAACCACTGTAAACCATCTGTCTACTAATATCAACCAAGATCTAAACAAAAACTAGTTGAACAAATGGGCATAAAGCCAGTAACTTAGGTGTTAGTCATACAAAATGTGTAGTACAAGGGTGGATTTGACGTGGTTCAGGGACTAAATGCCAAATGGCTTGCTTAGTTGATAGTAAATGGTTAGACATTTCTTCAACATAGATTCCCACGTAGAAGAAAAGCTATACAATGCAAGAAAATATCCCAACTGAAATAAAAGGAAGAGTTTTTGGATTTTTATCTAAAAAAAGTATAATCATAACGCAGAAGATATTGATCATAAATTTGATTTCTTACCGAGCTTAAATCTTTTTCAGGCAAGCTATTGTCTTTTTCAAGGGAAGAGTTGGATAAATCTTCTATGCCTTGAGGCTTCTGCAGTTGCTGAAGCCATAATTCGTCATCATTCCTTGTAGCTTTGCGTGGCTTATTCCAGGATGATCCTAATACATTGGGGTGAATCATAGAAGTCGAATGGGAGAATCCATTACGCAATGTTCCTCTAAGCGGCTCGATAGAAACTCCAGTTCCGCCACCAACTCTGGCACTGAGTTTATGACTGGATGTTTTTGGATTTGACTTACCCTGCATCTTGAGCCATATGAGAGGGGAAAATTTTCAATAATGAGAATAGAATAGCCGCAACGTAAAAGAATACCGGTAATGTAGGATCTCCTTCAGCAACTAGTTTGATTGAGCCTCTTCTAACTGATTCAGGACCCCATCCCTTCACGGCCTCTACTTTTCGCCTAGATGTAAATACAATAATTGCTCAAATGATCATCTCCTCGTCAATTAATATTCTGTGAATTAATGTTGGCAGATTTCTTCGGCAATTATAAGAAATCCGGGCTTCAGCTCATGTAAATTTCATTGCATAAACCATAGCACTTAAGACATTACAAGTCTATATGGATTTATCTACAGATCTTCCCATAGCTACAAGTCATAAATTCTGTAGTTCTATTCTCGAGAATTTGTGTTGGTAGATGTAAATAAATTTTAGGAGCAGAAATAAGGTTGTTTTTCCCAATATATCATAAGGACTTATTATTCGGCCTCATTATCGTTGATATGGGTTCAAACAATAAAGAGAATACCTTCTTGCTTCTTCATTTCGGCACTTGGCATCAAACTCCTTACTTGGAGGATATTTTGGTAAAGTTGAAGGGTCACAAGGGAGGGGATCTGTTCGGAAAAACTGAACCAAAAAAATATGAAAAATGGTCAGCAAGAACAAACAACATTTGAAATGCATATACATAAACATGGAGATATAAATGTGATACCTCACTCCTAAGAGCTGAATTAGCAGATCCTCGTTCCTCTGGCTTAATTGATAGAAGCTTACCAACAAGAGCTAAAGCTGAAGAAGGGAAATTCCTGAATGTCTCATCAAGACATCGCTTATAAGGGCGGTGAGGCTTGAAACTTGTTGCATGAGGAAATTTAGTTCTTTGCCAATAATCCTCAGATGGCGAACCACATAGTTTAAAGATTTTATGCATTTGTTCGACCTGTAAATTAGGAAGATGGATGATATATGAATCAATAACAATTTTTTACAATAGGTGATGAAAATGTGTGCATTAGTTTAGGTACCAGCCAGTTAAAACGTATTTTCATCGCATATATTTGTATTGATTTTCACAAATGCTTATTACAAAACTACAATATTATATTTCCTTTTTTCTTCAAAGCCGTGACACAAGACAAAGAAGCCATTCTTATGCAGCATGTATCCAGACACAATAAAGGAGACCATTCTCCTCATTCGACAGGTATGAGAAGTCTATCATCCTCTTGTAACAAAAAAGAAAATGAATAAGAAAGCTAACATCTGTCCAAGGAAGTCATTAAGCGAGTAGTTATACCTCTGTTCTCCCGGGCATAATCGGTTTACCAGCGAACAATTCTGCAATTATGCATCCAGTGCTCCAAAGATCTATGGCTGCTCCATACTTGGTAGAACCAAGCAAAAGCTCAGGTGGCCTATACCACAACGTCACCACATGACTAGTTAAAGGCTGCTTTTGATCAGGCTCAAAAAAAGTTGCCAGACCGAAGTCTCCAATCTTGAGAACTCCATTTTTGTCAATGAGAAGATTTGAGCCCTTGATGTCTCGGTGCAGAACACCACGACTGTGGCAGTGTTCAAGCCCATGTAATAGTTGTTGCATAAAGCATTTAATCTACAAAAATATCAATGAATTTCTACATCACCTATTTTTTCAGACCCAAAATGAATTGCCAATACCAATAAGATCATGTCAACGGAGGAATGAAAATGCATAGAGCTAATTCAACATTTAATCCCGAACTAAAACTGGAGACTAACAAAAATAATCCAGCATTAGTTTCGCGATGGGAACTTGATTTTGTCTGCCATCATAATTTTTGTCACTTCAGTTGTAAGAAAATGAATTCATCACATTACCTTCGATAATAGAGATAAAAAAACAAATATTTCGTTATCGAATCAAATGGATCTCAACTCATACTGCTCCTGATAATTACACGTTTTCAAGAGCTTTACGTTAAATAGAATGTACCTGCGGCTCTGTAAACTTGATGCCAGGAGTTGCTACGAGCCCAGCTAGGTCATGTTCCATGTACTCAAAGACAAGGTACAAGCTGCATGACATTCTGGAAGTAACTAAACCCTCAAGCTTCATAACATTTGGATGATCAAGTTCACGCAAAATACATATTTCTCTAGCCATAAAGCGTACACTTTCTGGATCCATATTTACAAATCTTACTTTCTTCAATGCAACAATTTTACCAGTTTCCAAGTCACGGGCCCTATATACACTGCTGTAAGTTCCCTGACCAATCTGAAAAATATATACCAGGCAATTCAGTAGTCATCATTCGGCCTGGGTGATTATCAGACCACAACAACTGGATAGCTAATCACAAAATTGGAGAGAACTCAACATTCATCATCTCGGGCATCAGTTACGGGATTTTAGCTCGTATTATTTTGATTAAAAAGTTATCGAATAAGAAACATAAAATGACGAAAGTAAAAGAAATCAAAGAGATGATGATAATCAGAACTAACTTTGTCTAGCTTCTCAAAGGAGTCTGCTCGCCGAGGAATCCATCCTTTGGTGGCATCTCCGGCTACTGAAGTTAACCAAGATGGCCATCCAGCAAGAACTTGTCCACCTTCTGTTCCATTTGGCAGGCTGACTATTCTTGACATCTGCGGTAGTTTTCCATTCACTCTCACATCCTTCTTCGCCAATTTCTGATTATGATCCTTTCTTCTTCGTTCGTTATTTCTCTCTTTGTTTTCTTCGTCATTGGAACTTCCATTTTTCCCTTTTCGCACTTGAAGTGGACCCCCATTTGTTTGTGACGCCTGCCTCGATAAAAAGCTAACTAAACCAACATTTTGAACACTGCCTCTTATTTTTAGAACAAAATCTTCCCTCTTTGAAGGAGTAGGAGTGCCCGATTTGTCTGAATTCTTGTTAAACTCTCCTGGTTCCTCGTTGTCATCGACTTCCTCTGGTACTGGGGATTCTTTCGAGCAAATACAGCCCATACTCTCACCTCTAAATCCCTTCTGATTTAGACCACCGCTGAAATATGTACAACCACGCCTTTGCAAATGAACCACCATGAAGCAAATTGGAAGAAATGCATTTTCTTGGGAAATCCAGATTTCCCTTTGGCATTAAAATTAATCACCACCAAAAAACTATAAATGAGAATCAATCATCAAGATACTTAACATAAAGCACAAAGCTCTGTGGCTTTAAGTAATAGCTTCCCTCAGATAATCCGATGCTAGACAAACTAATGCCAAAAACAATGTAACAGAAACCCCGGGGAAGAAAGAAATCGAGATAACTTGGCGATGGGAAAAGGCTATAACATAAGAATGGGGATAAAAGGATTGATTCAGGATCCAAATACGAAACTATTAAGCCAGCTCTTGAATTAGAACAGACAAAAACTTAGACCAGAAATCGAGCACTGAAGGTAAAAGGTTAGAGCGAATTGAAAACTGATAAAAAAGAAAAAAAAGGGGAGGGGATTCTGGGTTGAAGGTCTTTCAGTGTATTTTGAGCCTAAAAATCAATAAATGGAAAAAAAAAAAAAAAAAAAAAAGCGAGAAAAAGACGAAATGAAATGAACAAAAAAAAAGTTTGATTTGTTGTAGATACGGGGGGCAGAGAGAGAAAGAGAAAGAATGAAGAAGGAGAGGAGATTAATGGAGGACGAAAGAGAAAGAGAGAATCTAGAAACTGAATTCAGCTTCGCATCACCTCAGGAGACAAAACCGGGAGTGGATGAGGGCTACAAATGCGGGTGGCCCTTTCTTTTTGGGAATTGACAGAACCGCTGAACTGCCTCTTTCTCTCCCTCCCTCTCGACTGTTACATGCTATATATTCATGTATATATTGAATAATGCATTATATATATATATATAGAGAGAGAGAGAGAGAGAGAGAGAGAGAGGTCTGCTCCGCCTCTGTTTCCAGAAAACTGCAGAGAGATCAGAGACGTGCAACGCAGTTTCTTCTTGCAGGGAAGGAATGGTGTGGGTCCCACTCATTGAAAGTGCGTGGCTCCACGTGAAGGGAATGTTTTTTAGTTGCGACACGTAGCATTGTTCAACAAATAAAATAAAATATAAAAAAGTAAAAAAACGCTAGAAGGAGGGCTTGAACCTCCGACCTTGTGGTTAACAGCCACACGCTCTAACCAACTGAGCTATTCCAGCAATGACAACAATTAAGGACGTCTATGTGTTTATAGATGTTGTGATTGATCTAATTGGTCAACCTTAACAGCAAGTTCTAGTTCGATCGACCTAGATGGGACGTGAGATTGAGACTATAAACTACAAAATCACACTTTTTTGTTCATTATTAAATTCCTTCCTACTTTGGAATCGTAAACAAACAGCCTTTGTAATTGCTAACTACCCTCCACAGTCCACACAGATACTAGACCCCGCTACTCCCATCCGCTGTTTGAAGCCATTCCGGTGTCTGAACCAGCTCCCGGCGACATTCCCACGCTGGATTCTCCCTTTCTATCCCCGAAGGTTGGCGGAGAAGAAAAAAGGAGCTGGGCACTTCGCTGAAATGGCGTGCAGATTTTTCGGAAGTTGCTTTCTTCTGGAAATCTTCGTCCTCCTCATCTTGGATTCATCAACAATCAACGTAATGTTCTCTCATCCTCGTCTTCTAGTATCTTCTGTAGATTGACTTCTTCCCTCGACTCTTCTGTTTTTGTTTTTTCAACAGAGGATGACATCCTTCTTTCTAATCCACGAATTATCATAAATTATTTTCAGGAAAAATTAAAATTTTCACATGCAAAGATGCTAGAAATTGTTTATATTAAAATACACAAATAATTAAACAAGAACTAAATTTATTATCTCGTACATAGAATCCAACGCTTCAAAGATAGTCGGAAATGCTGAGAGCTTCTTCATCTTCCCACGCTGCAGAAGCCTCCCCGACTTCTTCCATAAACTCTTCTTCAAACCGCCCAAGCAAATCCCTCTCCTCCTCCTCCTCCTCCGTTTTCATAAAACTCTCCCTCGTCTTTCCGCTGATAAACTGAGCGTCTACCGCCATTCCGGCGTCGGAAGCTGCCTTTTGAATCGACCTCGGCGACATGTTGTCGGGCCTAACTCCGGCAGGTACGGTGAGAGGGAAGTTCAGATTCTGCAAGGAGATGGGTCGGCGTAGGCAGTAGTAAGCGACGTCATGGGCCACCGCAGCTGCCTCCGGCGTGGAGTAGGATCCCAACCAGAGACGCTCTTGAGTTCCGGTAACTCGAATCTCGGACACCCACTTACCCCATTTCCGGCGACGAACTCCCTTGAACTTCTTCTCAGCGGAACTTTGCTCGAAGCTAGAACTCATACCAGATAGAAATCGTTTTCTTTCCTTCCCAAAAAAGGTCTGATGCAGCTACTGCAGAAAATGGAAAGAGGAGAGAAGAGGCTGTATAGGTTGAAGAAATGGAAAGTCAGAACAGCTTCTTATTGGACGGTCAAAACTTTCAAAGGTCAAAAAAAAGGATTAAATTATATTATTTAAAATCAGTAACGTGCGTGGTTGAAGATAAAAGCGCGTTGAATGAACAGTGATACTCTAAATTCTAGAAATGGGCTCGTCACTCACACTCGCTCATGAAGCGTCTGCGTCATGGATATAATGGCTTTATTAAATGGAAGAATTAGAGAATTATTTAATTATTTATTACATTAATAAAATATATTCAGTTTAAAATGGTTGAAACAATATCAACATTTTTTATATTTAAAACAATAAAAACAAAGGAGACGTAAAGTTTGACTTTGCAAGGATTAAAATCGTGGGTTTTGACTTTCATATGAAGGTCAAAAGCATAAGTTGACTTCTAAACCCAAACGTCTCAACGTGCTTATTTTTAGTTTCTTTTTTAAACACATTAGCTATTGTCACGGCGGTGACCCAAATTCTCATTAAAATCGGCCTTATACTTTCATATTTGATTCCCGAATGAATTTGGGTTCATTGATTCTCTTTTAAAACACTCGATAAAATGTTTAATGTAATTTAATATTTATTATTTATTATATGAGTAAAATGTAATTTGATCTCACGTTAATAATAATAATAATTTATATCATAAATTCAGATAATAAATAAAAATAATTTTAATGTGATAATAAATAATTTAATTATCGTGTTATTTTTTATTAAAATGAAATATTTTCGGGTGATTTATTTTATTACCTAATATGCCATTATCGTTTCACTCTCTTTCCCCGAGTCCCTCGCTCTTCCCATAAAAACTAGAGAAAACAGTAAACGATCGATTTATTCTCCTTCTCCTTCTTCTCACTGTCTATTCCTTCTCTGCCGTGCTTTTCGATTTTTACCTCCATTTCCGTTCTCTCTCTTTCTTGGGTAGGTACGACTGCTCTCTCCCTCACTCTCTCCCTTGCCGGCCGAAGCTACACTGGTGAGATGATGGCCGGCTTTTGCTGAAAACCTTAAGAGCTGATCGGAGTTTCAAAACCGAAACTGTCGGCTTTTGCTTCCATTCTTTAAAGTCCTTCCATTTCCTCTTTCTTCTCCTCCAGGTTTCCAATTTTTCTTCCGACAAGGTTGACGAAGAAGAAAAATTCGAAATGAGATCGGCGGCGACGTTCTGAAAAGAGAATGTTTTCCAATCACACAGAAAATAATTGCTTTTGTTCTCCAATCTTCTCTCTCTTTCTTCTGAACTTTCAATTCTTGATTTTTCACCCTTCTTTCTCCGGCATAAGAATCTCAGAAGTACGACGATTATTATAAAAATTAGGCACCCTATAACAATTCCAGCGATTGCTCCGTTGGATAATTTCTTCTTCCCGTTGCAAGATCTCACCGGCATTCCACAGAGGGAATTTCCTTCGAATGCGCTTGCAGGGAGTGTCGAAAACTTAGATGGGATTTCACCGTTTAAATGATTGAATGAGACGTTGAACTAAACAAGGTTTGGATTAATTAATTCAGGGATTGAACCAGTAAACTCATTGTCCTCCAAATACAGAGTCGTCAATAATGAGAGATTACTAAATCCAGTCAGTATCTGACCAGAGAACTTGTTCTGTGCCATAACTAATCTAACCATCGACTTTAAATTGAGAAGAAAATCAGGAATCTCACCGGAAAAAGAGTTGCCCTGCAAATAGAGGTATCGCAGCGATTGAAAGTTCGCCAAATCGGAGGGGAGAGATCCAGAGTGAGAGTTGAGATGAAGAGATAAGGTCCGGAGTTTAGAAGTAAGAGAGAGAGAAAAGAGAACGACGCGATGGATAGTAAAATATGTCACGTGATAAAAATATATTATTTCATCAGAACATGTTAATGTTGCCTTTGTCTATTATCAGATATAAGTTATTCTTTTTACGGTTATGTGAAGGTCAAATTGCACTTTTTTTTTTATTATATTAATTACAATAATCATTATTCGAGATTTTTTCTATTCTCTCGACGTTTTGATATTGGCTAGTTTTAGAAAAACTGGAAAAAATATTAATTGGTTTATACAAGAAAAGTAATTCAAAGTTCTTACAATCTCTTTGTATAATCTATAGTTTTTTTTTTTTAAATTCATAATTTGAAAATGCATAAAATTCAGAGAAATACAATATTTATCCTCTTATTCTATTTATAATTTATTACATTAATTGCACTAATTATTGCTTGACACGTCAATGAGTATGGTAAGAAAGTAAATGTAAATTCATTCTAAATACTACGTTAGTGGTGAATAAAATTGCATTTATATCATGAGATTTAAACTCAATGAAAGAATGGGCATTGAATACATACAAGTACATACAAGGAAGGATCTACAATATATATGCGAAAAGAGAGAGAGAGAGAGAGAGAGAGAGAGAGAGAGAGAGTATTTGAAGGCATTTGAAGCGGAGTAAAGGAAGTCCAAGAAGCCAGTACCCTTGAGAAGAGCTTTACCAGTCAAGAGCTCAAAATCTAATAAGAGGAGGAGGCCTATCAAAGCTGCCTTCCCATTTATTATTTCATTCTTCATTGTGAAGCCAAACCCTTCCAGATCCTCATCCACTACCATCTTCACCTGCAACAACATTCCCATTATTCAATAACATATCATTCTACAACATCTAATCTGGGTTATGAATAGTTAATCATCTTTCTCTTACAGCATCAAGACGCTAATTATCTTGCTTTTTCAAAACTTTTTAAATAAACTGCAATATTGGGGTTATACTATCTTGCTTTTGCAGGATTAAGAACTTGTGGCATTTAAAGAAGCTAAAAATCTAGCTACCTCGTCCACATTCACATCAGTCGCAGTTACACCAGGTTGAGCCTTCCCACTAAACACGATTTCTGCAGATGCATCCGACTTTTTAATGTTCCCTCTCATGCTAATGTAAATGTTTTCGCCGTCAGTTTTGACAGGATACACAAATAGTTTCCTCAAAGCTGGCGTGAGGACTCTAAGCACTGGGTTCTTGGGGTACCATTCTTTAATTTCTCCAGTTCGAAGGTCGAATGTGCTATCTGTTGTTGGGCAAACAATGCAGCCATCCTACAGGGGGAAAACAATGATGACGGTGGGGGACGAAGCAGAGAAAATGATATTATACTAAGAGACAGAGAAAGAATTCAACTTCTATGGCTAGACTCAGAAACAATATCTACACTTTTCCTCTCCTTTATTGCAGAATCGAATTACATAAAAAGCGAAAGAATTGATTTCTGGGTGCAGCTAATCTTTGCTGTTCTATTTCTCCCACATCACAAAGTAGGAATATGGAAAGGGAAAAGGAGAAAAAGAAAGAAGAAAAAACCTGGGTGAGCTTGGCATTGAGCAAACCTTCGGTATAAGCACCTTCCGCAGGGGACCTATTTTCAATCGCAAAAACCTCATTCTTGTACCAAAGCAGAAGTATCGTCTCGCCGTCCTGAATTATTACCCGCCGCTCTCCCCTCGGAAGAGCCCCAAGTGGCACAGCCGGAACCCAGTTCTCGCCTGAAGCCGAAGACTCTTCGGCTACCGAAATTTCAGACGCCTTGCATGCGATTCTCCGGCGACTGAGAGAGGTAATGCGGTTGTTCCTTGTGAGTGAGGCGAAGCGGGAGAGGCGGAGGCGAGGTTTAAGGAGAGGTACCGACGTGGCGATGGAGTAATTGTGAGGAAATTGGGAGGTGAGATTGGCGGGTGCAGTCGCCATTAGAGCATAGGAAGAAAGAAGACAGGAGTGGAAAGATTGTTTCACTCACAGGCACCGGAAGAGGATAATGGCCAAAATTATTTTTATTTTTTTATAAATTAAATAAAATAAATATTTAAAAAGTCAAACCTTTGATCAACAAAGGGATAAAGTGACCAATTTTTCCTTAAACCCTAATCTTAGGAACATGGGTACTGATCACAGAGTCGGGCATCTTGAAACACTCTTCTTCTCCACGGACCCCTGATTTCCACTTCTCTCAACCTCTACTTAAGCAAGCTTGAGCGGTAAACGATGGTACCAACCTGGATTCTCCTTTCACTTGGTCGTGATTCCTTCCGTCTTAGGTACACCAAACGAATTTCCGACCGATTCTTTTCGTCATTGTGTCTTGTAATTTGTTTTGGGCACTTGCAGTTAATGCCCAACTGAACGAAGTAGTATTCGTGTCTCAAATTCCATTTCTCTTGAAATTGTTTTTTTCCTGGCAGTGAAACACTCTTTCCACTCCTTTCTTGTTTCTTCCTATGCTCTAATGGCCACTGTACCAACCAATCTCACCTCCCAATCTCCTCACAATTACTCCATCGCTACGTCGGTACCTCTTCTTAAATGATTTCTTTTTGTTAAATAATGAAACTATCCTCTTTTTTTCGTTTCTGTTGATTTATTTTCTGTTTCTGGGCATTATATGTGATTTGGGTATAAATGAATTGGAGTAGTTCCTGTTGTGTTGTTTCTTTACCATTTTTATACCTAAGCACGATGAGCGTTAACTCCAAAGTCAGCTTGATTTGCTACCTTCCGACGAAACCGATGGCAGTAATTCTTTAGGGTTCTTTTCAAAGAATGTTTTAATTGGCACTGAATTGTCATTTCTTTTCTCTCTTGGTTTTTAGCAGGAAGTATTTAGTAATGATTTAGTTGCTGGTGAATAGTCAACCTATTAACCAAAGTTCCTTGATGATGCAGATGAGGGCTTTTGTAATTCGTGTGATCTTCTTCTTCATATGATGTTTCAAGATCTCTCTCCATCTCCATAACCAAGAAGTTCATTCCCAAAAGAAGGGGAAGAAAGAATCTGAGAAACCATTCAGGCCATCCAACTCCAACCAAATCACTTTGAAATCAAGCTCTAATGTATCTATGCTAGATTCGCTTCTCATTTCTCTGAGGCAATATGCAAACCAAAGTCAATTATCTAAGGCATTTGACATTTTATCCCAAATCCAATTGCAGTTTCGGGGTTTTATGCCTCATGATCTCATTGTACATGGCATATCTACTCTCCTTTTATCTTGCACTAGACTCAAATCTCTCTCTCCGGGAAAGCAACTTCATGGCCGTGTTATATTGTTGGGGTTTGACCAACACTATTTATTACTACCCAAGCTGGTCAATTTCTATGCAAGCCTTGATCTTCTGTTTGAAGCACACGCCATCATTGAAAATTCTATAACATTGCAACCTTTGTCGTGGAACATTCTTATCAATCACGATGTAAAAAATGGGCAATATGACAATGCTCTGTTAGTCTACAAACAGATGCTGAATAGAGGAATTCGACCAGATAATTTCACTTACCCATCAGTTCTCAAGGCGTGTGCTGAAAAACTGGATTTTGAGTTTGGGGTGGAGGTTCACGAGTCCATCTCCGCTCACTCCGAATGGAGCTTATATGTGCAAAATGCTTTGGTCTCCATGTATGGGAAGTTTGGGAAAGTGGAAATTGCTCGCCACCTATTTGACAGTATGATTGAAAGAGATGCAGTTTCTTTTAACTCAATGATTTCGGGTTATGGCTCTAAGGGTATGTGGAAGGAGGCATTTGAACTATTTGAAAAAATGCGAATGGAGAGTATTGAGGTGAATATCATTACTTGGAACACTATAGCTGGAGGGTTTTTGCAGGTAGGTAATTATGGTCGGGCGCTTGAATTACTTTCTCAAATGAGAGCTAGTGGTGTTTGTTTAGACTCTGTGGCAGTACTCATTGGTCTTGGTGCATGTTCCCATACCGGTTTCATTAGATGTGGTACGGAATTTCACAGTTATGCTATTCGTTATTGTTATGATAAGCTCCACAATGTGCAAAATGCATTGATTACCATGTATGCTAGGTGCAAAGACCTTGGCCGTGCCTATAGTTTGTTTCAACTAATAGAAAGTAAGAGTATTATTTCTTGGAACTCAATGCTTTCTGGTTATACGCATATGGATCGAGCAGAGGAGGCATCTTTTCTATTTAGAGAAATATTAAATTCTAGGATTACACCAAATTATGTGACAATTGCCAGCATTCTCCCTCTCTGTGCTCGAGTTGCAAATCTGCAGCATGGCAAAGAATTCCACAGCTATTTGATTAGGCAGGAAGGTTTTAGTGAGTACTTATTGTTGTGGAATGCTCTGGTGGATATGTACGCAAGGTCTGGCAAAGTCTTACTTGCAAAAAGAGTGTTTGATTTATTGACCAGAAGAGATGAAGTAACTTATACTTCCTTAATTGCAGGTTTTGGTGTGCAGGGAGAGGGACTTATAGCACTTCAACTGTTTGATGAGATGATTAAATATCAGATCAAACCAGATCATATAACAATGGTTGCAGTTCTATCAGCTTGTAGTCACTCAGGCCTGGTAAGCCGAGGCCAAACTCTATTTGCAGAGATGCAAAGCGTTTATGGAATAAGTCCACGTTTGGAGCACTACGCTTGTATGGCTGATCTCTTTGGGAGAGCAGGGCTGTTAGAGAAAGCTAAGGATATTATTACAAGAATGCCTTATAGGCCAACATCTGCCATGTGGGCAACTCTCATTGGAGCTTGTCATATCCATGAAAATGCCGAGATTGGAGAATGGGCGGCAGAGAAGCTTCTGGAAATGAGGCCTGAGAATTCAGGTTACTATGTTTTGATTGCCAATATGTATGCTGCGGCCGGGTGTTGGAGTAAGTTGGCTAAAGTGAGAATTTTGATGAGGGATTGGGGCGTGACCAAGGCTCCTGGATGTGCCTGGATTGATTGTGGGTCTGAGTTTGTGTCCTTCGTGGTGGGAGACATGTCAAATCCTCACGTCGGAGAGATTTATGTAGTGTTGGATGGATTAACCGAGCTTTTGAAAGATGATGGTAATGATTTTTTGAAGGATTTTTGCTTTGATGATGAGGAATAGAAACATTGGTTCTGTTTCGATATTCAATATCATTATCTTGGCTTGTGAAACGATGTGACGAACTGACCTCAAAATCTCAAATCAAAACACAATGAATATCACTAGAAGAGTCCTAAACTGGAACTCTCACACGAAAGAATCTATATCTGGACTCAAACTATTGCCGAAGCGCAGCCCCACGTTTTGTTCTAAGCTAACTTCTGGGTCGTGACAGATGAGATCTTCCGACCTTTACAAAGATTAAATTATCAAATGAAGCATCTTTAAACAGATTGTTATAACTGCTCAAAACCTTTCAAACCACATGTAAAGATATTACATGTATGTGTTCCTAGTGAAGAGGTTTTGCTGTCGTCCTCTTGAATTACATTTCCTTATTTTACCCGAAAACAATGGTGATTTAGGCCACCCGATTTGAGATTTAGATTCGCGTCTGTGGTCAAGCGAGCCAAAATATCAAACCTTCTCACTTCCAAATGCCATAGGAGCAGCAGCTATGGAGTGTTCGTCATCACTAACGCTATCCCTTCATCTTCACCTTCTTTCCCCCAATCCTCTATCCGCTAACTTTAAAAACTGTACCTTCTTCAAACCCATTAATAGTTACCCGCTCTTCAAATTCAAAGCCGCAGCTCAATCCCAGCAGTTCTTTGTTCAGGTACCACCTTTAAATGTCTCCAGAGTTTCCTCCCAAAAGCCTCCTTTCGAAGAAAAAGATGCCTTTCCTTCTTCGTTACCTCTCCACACCAAAAACCCACACACCATCTGCAAGGATATACAGCGATTTGCGAGGGAAAACAAACTTAAAGAGGCCCTCACCATTTTGGACTACGTCGATTGCCATGGTATTCCAGTTAACCCTACTACCTTCTCTTCCCTCATCGCGGCTTGTGTTAGGACCAAATCTTTAACTGAAGGAAAACAGATTCATACTCATATTCGGATTAATGGACTGGAAAGCAATGAATTTTTGCGCACTAAACTTGTTCATATGTATACGGCTTGTGGGTGTTTAGAGGATGCACAAAAGCTGTTCGTCGAAAGTTCTAGCAAAAGTCCTTACCCATGGAATGCTTTGCTTAGAGGTACTGTAATTGCAGGTAAGAAGCAATATCGTGATGTACTTTTGACTTACACGGAAATGCGGGAGCAGGGGGTTGAATTGAATGTTTATTCTTTTTCTAATATCATCAAGAGTTTTGCCGGTGCATCGGCCCTTTCTCAAGGGTCAAAAGTCCATGGTCTTTTGATTAAGAATGGATTAATCGACAGTTCAATTCTCAGGACTACTTTAATCGACATGTACTTTAAATGTGGAAAGATTAAGCTTGCACGTCACATGTTTGAAGAAACTACTGATAGAGATGTCGTGGTGTGGGGAGCGATTATTTCTGGTTTTTCTCACAATAGACTGCACAGAGAAGCCTTGGAGTACGCAAGAATGATGATAGAGGAGGGAATAAGGCCAAATTCAGTTATATTGAGCATAATCCTACCTGTTATTGGAGAGGTCCAGGCTAGGAGACTTGGCCAGGAGGTTCATGGATATGTGGTGAAAGCAAGTGGTTATTCCAAGAAGGTTTTCATTCAATCTGCCTTGATCGACATGTATTCCAAGTGTAATGACATTGGTTCCGGAAGACGGGTTTTTTATGGATCATTGCAGAGAAGCGCTATTTCTTGGACGGCTCTGTTGTCAGGCTATGCTCTGAATGGCAGGCCGGACCAAGCTATCAGATCAATTGTTTGGATGCAGCAGGAGGGATTCAAGCCAGATATTGTCACGGTTGCTACTGTTCTTCCCATTTGTGCAGAGTTGAGGGCTTTGGATAGAGGGAAAGAAATTCATGCTTATGCTTTGAAAAATTGGTTCTTACCCAATGTATCCATAGTTTCATCCTTAATGGTGATGTATTCAAAGTGTGGTCTGCTAGAGTATTCATTGAAACTGTTTGATAAAATGGAGCAGAGAAATGTGATCTTATGGACTGCAATGATTGACTCATACATAGAAAATGGGCATTTGAATGAAGCAATTAGTGTTGTAAGGTCAATGCAGTTGTCAAAGCACAGGCCAGATACGGTTGCAATGGCGAGGATCTTGAAAGTCTGTAATGAACTTAAACTATTGAAGCATGGAAAAGAGATTCACGGGCAAGTATTGAAGAAGAATTTTGAGTCTGTTCATTTTGTCTCTGCTGAAGTTGTTAAAATGTATGGAAGTTGTGGAGCTGTGGATATAGCAAGAGCAGTGTTTGATGCAATCCAGGTAAAAGGGTCGATGACTTGGACGGCCATAATCGAAGTTTATGGAGAAAATGATCAATTTAGGTATGCAATTGATCTTTTCGATCGAATGAGCTCCAGCTCATTCACTCCAAATCAATTCACTTTCAAATCAGTTCTGTCTATTTGTCGTGAGGCAGGATATGTCAACGATGCACTACGGATCTTCGATCTGATGACTTGCAAATATAAGATCAGACCATCTGAAGATCATTTCTCTTTAATTATTGCGCTCCTTACTAGATATGGACGGCTCGACGAGGCTCGAAGGTTTATACAAATGAGTTCCTCCTTATCCTAACATTGAGGCAAGACCTTTTGTCTTCTTACTCTTTTTATTAAATTATTTTGAACTATTATCTTAGAGAAGAGTAAATGTATAGAATTTCACATTATTTAATCTATAATTTTCTATCACATTCATTTGTTTAGTTCTGGCTAAAGAGCATTTCTTATTACATGTGCCTATTTTCAATCAATTCAGCATCAGCTTTTAACCAAATTTTTATACTTGAGTTATCTTTGGCACTAAGAACTACGGTTTTATGAATGATAAAGTATGTCTTCCTTGACCAAGTAGAATAACCATGCACCAAAGTCAAACCAAACCAAAGACAACAATTAAAAATGAAGCAAATGTAGAATTGCTCCCTAAATACTTGAAATCTTTTGATCAAAAGTGTGATTATTTACATACTTGTAAATGACAGTGAAACATAAATACAAACTTAATGAGGGAAAAAATAAACATAACCAAATGAAAATCTGAAGTACAGTTCTAAAACGAAACATAAATTGAGGATAAAACACTAAACAGAGAGAAAGAGGGAGTTAAACCTTGTAAGAGTGGAGGACATATGACAGGGAGGATGAGAACTTCTCATAAAAGGAGGTGGTGGATAATCATTTTATCTGTTTCAAATTAATGCCTATTCACTGACAAAACCAGATTAAACAAATTAATTTTTTATATTAATCAATCTAAGCACCCAATGAACAAAAATTACGCTGGGTTTGCCAGTTTTTCATTGGCCGTAGGTGGAACGCATAGAATAACAACGGTCTGTTCTTCTCACTGTTAGGCTCTCATGGATTATTAGAAAAAAAAAAAAAAAAAAAAACTTAAGCTATAATCAGTTTGAAAATGTTATGTTCAACAGTCTGGAGCTGAAGATTCAAAAAGATTATGAGGAATCTTTCATCTATTTGTTTTTTTATTTCATGTTTGTTTCTCCATTTAAACCTTATACTTCTGTATAATTGAATTGCATGTAGTCCATCAATGAGAATTGTTACCCTCAAATATTCTTGCTCTGGCTTTTGATGCCTGCAACATCCGCATTCAATACTTAGAGAAAGAGAGAGATAGAAAGAAAGAGATGGATAGATAGATAGGGAGAGAGAGAGAGAGAGACAGAGGGAGGGAGGGAGAACCTGTTTTTGCCAATTTGAGGAACATGTAATGTGAGCTAGAAGAAGAGCTTGAACAGCAGATCCAGTTCCCAAGCCAATCCAAAGACCTTTAACTCTCAACTTGAAAACGAAAGCCAAAACAACTCCAACTGGAACACCAACTCCATAGTATGCAAATAGATTAATATATGCTCCTATCTGCTGCCACCCACTTCCTCTTGCAACCCCTGAACTCAAATTCCTCCACCTTTTCAAGTCACTACTCTCTGAGTAATTATGCTTAAATCTTTTTAGGAAAAACTCACCTGAAAGAACAGCCTGTAAGCCATCCACAATGATGGAAATGGAAATGAGTGGACCCATTTGTGCGACGCCATCTACAATTTCCTTCTCGCTGCTGAAAGCGAATCCTAAAACATGGCGACAGTAGAAGAGGGTTATGCTCACAGTTATCATCTCTGCCACTGCCACCACCATTACTGCCTTCACTGCCAATTTAGCCCCATTAGGATTTCCACTTCCCAACTCATTTGAAACTCTAGTGCTGTAGTAGTCACCCAATTACAGCTATCAGTATTGGTATACGTATATCTATGTATTTATTTTTATATGCATGTATCTTGTTGTGTACTTTTGGTTTTGAGGTTACCTTGCAGTTGCACCGAAGCCGTAAGGAATGAAGTAATGGAGGTAGGTCACTGCAAAGCTGCTCAAAGACTAAATAAAAGTCAAGAACTTGGAAGAATTTAGCTGAAAAATCATTACAATTGGTCAAGTTTGGTCTTGATTGGGAGGTGCAGGCATGAATATACCATATTGAAAGGACTGAAGTCTCCTTTTTTGGATTTGGTAGGATCCCTGAAAGCAAAATAAGAACTTCGTACGACCACCATTCGAGACTGAACAAGAAAATCATCAGCAAGTGTGACAAATCAAACAAAAACAAGAGGATTATTGGAAATTAAGAAGCATGTTACCAGGCCATTACAGAAGAAGGAACTGCAAACTTGAAGAACTCTACAACACGAGCAAAGACGTCAGAGGAAAATCCGGTTCGAGTTTTGGCACAAGTGGAGGAGAATATCATGTAGAAGAGAAGAAATATGACATTGAGCCAATAGGACACTCCAAGGGCCAACGCTGCCCCACAGTTTCTCAGATTGAGCTTGAAAACCAGAACCCAGCAAATCAGAACGTGGAAAATAAAGGCTGCAAAAGAGCTATAGAACAATGGAAGAGTCAAGCTTTGAGTTTGGAAATATCGAGTTAGAGACTGGAGAAAGGCGGAAGCATAGAGATTCGGAATGAGGGAGATTGCGTATTTGCCTGCCACTCGGGAAATCGAAGGGTCTTGATGGATCAATCTTAGGATATTCTCAGTGAAAATCCATAAAACAGAGACAGGAAGGCAGACAATGAGGAGAGAGAGTGTTGAAGTGTAAGTATAAATTCCAAGGATTTGATATTGCTCAGCTCCATAAGCTTGTCCGCAGAGAGTCTCCAAAGCACCAGCCAATCCAAACTGTTTGGCAACTAAGAAAATCAGCATCAGAATCCTAGAAAGTTTCTACCTCATCCAACTAAACAACCGCTACCCTTGTCTGTTTTCCTAATTTTATTAACTTTTCTTGCATTTTCTTCTTAATTTCTCACCTTTCAAACAAAATGAAAAGCAAAAAACCATACCCAGAAAAGAAAATTACTTCTGAATTCGTTTGGAAAATGAATCAAATCAGGCCCATCAAAAAGCTCAGAATTGTGGTCAGTTCAATCTTCAACTAGAGTGATCATACACATGCATGCATATGTATATAAGTTTATATACATATATGTATCTATCTATCTATCTATCTTTCAATTACTTCAATTATTTTTGAGAAATTTGCACCTCTCTCTCTCTCTCTCTCTCTCTCTCTCTCTCTCTCTCTCTCTCTC